>VDFB02287451.1:0-46447 GCA_007258455.2 Sequoia sempervirens
AATAGTTGGTTCATTCTATTGTTGCTTCACTAGTAGTGTTGACCTGAAGGTTTTGGGGTCATGCAGAGTTAAGTTGTGTATGAAGAAGAATCATGGGAGTGATTATAGGTCATGTTGACCTATTTTTATGGTGTACACCCCTTGGTTCTTTCTACAAGGTGTGTGTTGGTGTTTTGGGTTGACAAGTTATGAGGATGCATGGTACATCTAATTAGGCTGACCTAATTGATGTTTTTGTTGGTTGTGGCATATATACAAGGTTAATTCCTTGTGTGGAAGTGTGGAATGAGGCAATAGTGTGTGTGAGAGATCTAGTGCAAAAAGAAGCACGAATTGTAGTTGTGGCAAAGTATGAAGTGTGTTAAGTCAATTTTTTGAGCTTCAATGAAACTGTATCTTTAGCATATGTTAGATGTATTATTAGCAGTTCATCATTGGCAGTGAGCCACCCTTTCTTCTCTCTTTCCATTCTAGGCAGTGAACCCTTTGATAGTGAGCCACCAACAGTGAGTTATTCTTTTTTTGGACAATGATTCCACCATTTTGTATCAAACATTGTAACCAATTATAATATATTGTGAGCTAATCCTCACTGTGGTTTTTACCTTTCAAGGGTTTTCCTCATAAATCTGGTGTTCTTGTGTTCTTTGATGTGATGCATACTTTGTATGTTCCTTTCATTTACTACAAGTTAAATGTGATGCTTTGAATGGATGTTTGAATTGACAAAGTTAATGAGTTTCAATAAATACTAATTCATTCCCCCTTTCAGTATTCTGGGTGTTCAACAATTGGTATCAAAGCTTGGTTCCTTCAATTGGCTTGATTGTTGAGGTAGATCTTGGGGGTTGAGCACATGGCTAAAAGGAAGTATTATATCCCTCTAGAAGAGGTTATCTCTGAAGGGTTTTCTAAAGAATATTGTGAGGTTGATATGGAAGAACTCAAATTAGCTCTTGATGATCTAGATAAAGCAGAATCTGAAAAAAGTGATCTGAAAGAGAATCTTAAGGATGTAGATGAGTGTATCAAGAAGTTGAGAGAGAAACTTAAGAAATCGACAGAAAGATTCAAGGAAACAAATGAGGAGCTCAAGTAATCAAATGAAATAATCACTAATCTGAAATTCCAACTTGAGGAAGGAAAAAGAGTCGAAGACTACCATAACACCAAATTGAAAGATAAATCTGCAAAATGTTCAAAGTTTGAAGAGATTGTGACTTTGAGATTAGATCTGGAGAAAAAAAATATTCAAGAAGACAAATTCATGAAGAGCTCCACGCTGCTTTATGAAATGATTGCAAGTCAGAAGGCTTCTAAGGGAAAAAAAGGTTTAGGGTTTGAGAAAGGAGAAATTTCAAAGGTAAATCACACAACAAACAATGTTGAAAAGAAGAATGACAAGAGTAGTAGTGTTAAACAGGTCTTAAACCAAAAGAAATAATTCAAAAAGCCTCCTATCAGACAACCTGTTGCACAAGGGTATTCATGTTTTAATGGTTGTTATTATTCCTACAATAAGTTTGGACATAGAGTTGTAGAATGTAAATGTAGAATGAATCAAAATGTCCAATCATTTCCCAGTTAGTTCTATACATGCAATAGATTTGGTCATAAAGCTAGTGAATGCAAAAGTCAGATGATGAGTAGTTACAATAATGGTATGATGTTCCAATCTTTCAATGGTTACTGTTATACATGCAATGGATTTGGGCACAAAGCTTTTGAATGCAAATCTAAAATGGCAAGAAGTAAGCTTGTTCAAAAAGGTGTCACATGTCCCAAGTGCAACAAACTAAGACACATAGCCAAGTTTTGCATAAGAAAGAATGTACAATCCTTTGTTTCACAAAAGAAGGTTGATTCAATAAAGGAGGTGGATCCAATTGAGATGAAGGAAATGAATAAGATATGGAAGAAAAAAAAAAGAGTGAAGTCAAGAATGAGTATGTGCCAACTCCTAGTGTAGATGTTTCCTCTGGATACTAGATGAAGAGCTTTGGCTCAAGGGGAGTTTTAGTAGAAAATCTTCCAGCCCCCACCAAAGATTTGGTGTTGATGACTTCAATAGACTAGTACATGTGTAGATCGACATGGCATTTTCGCTATGAAATTTCATGTTGCGAAGATTTGAAGAGTGGTCAAAGGTGTCTGTGATGACACAGTGAAGGTTTGCCAACTTTTTGACCTAACTCTATCAACTACAATCAAAAAGTTTTTATATGTGATTTTTCATATGATTAAGTCATTTTTAATCAAGAAATTGAAGTGAAGAGAAAAGTAGAGGCAATTTGAAGTGATTATGAGTTGTGTGAAACCCTACTGGAAAAGAATTCAAAAGTATTTATTGTTTCTTGCTTAACCCTAGTTTCAAAAGTGGTTCAAAATGCTTACTCCACAAGTAATTGATGTCTTGGAGCGACCAAGACCTAAGTTTAAGAAACACTTATAAGTCCATGGAGATGGACCCTAAAGGTGCTTTTCCAGTCCGAGTTTCATATAGTGTGATGCACACAGAGGATGTGTAGATTTACATTCACACAAAAATAGAAGAATATGATCACACAAAGATTACGGAATATTGGGTAAATGAATTGACACGATATTATTTTGAATTGAAACCTAAATATAAGAATTTGACAGAGAAGAAGCTCGATGTATGGAATAAGTTTCCAATTTTCTATTATGAGGATGAGTGGGTTAAATACGTGTTGAGCCAAATTCATGATAAATTCATGTGGTTAGATATGCCACATATGATTACCAAGCACGCAATCAAGGTGGTTACCAACTTATGCTCAAAAGGACTCATTTCGACAATGAAGGTCATGAAGAATGAAATTGTAATGAATCTCATCGATGTGAAATTTGACAAGCATGCCCTAATGGTGAAGGATATTGATGATCCGACAGTGAAGTATGCATCGGTCATGATCAAATATAAGATATTTTATACAAACAAAGAGAACTTTGTGTTGGCTACCGCTATACACATTTCTCACCAGATGGTGAAAGAAGGTATGGATATTGATTTGTGTGATCTCCTGAGACAACAGTTGATGGAGAATCTTTAGAAGACCAAAGAATCTCGATACCCCTTCCAATATGGTACCCTAATTGTATGTTTATTGTTTTAATTTATTAGAGAAGTTCCCGGTACAAAGAATATTGTGTGGTTGGACAATATTCTAGTTGCTATTCAGATTAGAGACCACTTGAGAAGGTTAGGGAAACCAGAAACCCAAAAACCCATGTTGTGGGGTTTCTTCAAGACTTTTCAAGGAAAAAAGCAAGAAAGAGAAAGGATACCAGAAAAAATTGTTGAGAAACATAAGAATGACATAACTTTCATTGTCAACAAAGATAATTGCATTATGGAAGCAATTGAACCTAGGACATTGAGAAGAATGTGGAGAAGATGAAAGCAAATTTGGAGGAGATGGTGAAAACTCCTAAGGGTTCTACAGAGAAATCAAACGCGACTATTGTTGCTCCACAAGGTACTCCTAGCACAAGAAGGTCTGCTAGGACCTCTGCCCCCTCTCCCTTTGTTCTAAAGTTCTTTAGAACTATGCCTGTAGAGAGTACAAAGAAGAAAGCTACATCTAGTGCCCCTATGACAAAACAAACTCCCAAGAGGAGGAGAAAAGAAAAAGGCAACAAGGGAGAAATACATCAGCTATGAGGATCAAGAGGATATATAAGAGGAAGGATCCCAAATGGTCCAGAAGAAGATGTCTCAAGCCTCTACAAAAGAAACTAGTGCCAAAAGAGATAAAGTTGATATTGTTGATACTGAGAGTGAAGAAGAGGTGCAAAAAGAAAAGAAAGCTTTAATTATTAAGAAAAGAGAAAAGAAGACATATGAAGAAAAATTAGGTAAAGGCAAGGGGAAGAAGAAAGAGAATACCCCTCTGGTAAGGGAACATAGCCCCTTGAAATTTGATACTATTTTATTTAATAGTATTTCAAAATTTGGTCTCTTGGAAGAGACAACTAAAATATATCTAGATTCAAATGATGAGAACAAGGAAACCATTGAAGAGGCCATCATTAACTACATGGTAACATTTGACACTGGCTTTAGATAAAATTGAGGATCAATTGCCTAATGACTTGAAAAATGTTTTAACTGCAAGGAGAAATGGGTATAGATAAGACCCCTCCAGTTGTGGAGAATGTCGTTGTTGAAGAAAAGAATGATGATATACAAAGTATCCCAGAGAAGGATAAAGCACAAGTAAAACAAAATTTGCCCCCTCCAAATATGGAGAAGGATAATGAGCAGAAAGAAGAAGTCTCAGAGAAGTCTAAGGCACAAGAAGAAAATTTTCCTCCTCTGAATGAAGAGAAATCTACACAAAAAGAGGAGAATGCATAAGACTACTCTGATAATGAAGAAAAGGAGAAGGGTGACCCCATAATAGTGGGTTACACTTTTTGGCCAAACTTGACATTGAAATGAACATTTTGAACTAAATTTTCACTTTTGGACACCTATAGCTGCTAAACCATGAGGAATTTGAAGATGATGCAAACTAGTGATTTGTGACATTTTGTCTGTAGATTCTTTTTTTTTTTCAAATTTGGAATCAAATTGCATTTTTTTTCCATCTCCTTCAATAACTAATTTTTAACAGTAAACACCATTTTTAAAGAGTGATGTTTACTGTGTAATACAACTTTTTTCTATGAAAGATAAAATTCTTTTTTTTTCAAATTTAGATTTGTAACTACGATATCTAGCTCCTTCATTTGGTTTCATAGTGTTTTATTGATTTTTTTTCTTAATTAAGTTTTGAATTCAAACCAATTACAATTTAGACATAGGTTTATTGTGTAACAACTTTTTTTGTATGTATTGAAATTCAATTTTTTTGTTGGACCAAGAACATCAATACCAAAAGTATATATATTTTTCAAAAAAACTTATGGTAATCTACTATTTTTGTACATATGCAGAATAGAGAGTTTGATTCTCGGTGAAATACCTATGTTTAATTAAACTAAAAAAAATACATAATAGAACCAAAATATATTAAAACTATACTTGACGGAGAGCTCGTTTTGAGGACTATAATCTTCTAGCTAGGTTTGTCAAGTTTATTCCATTTTTAATCGTCAATATGAGCCTCGAAACCCAAAATTCTGCATAAAATTGTAGATGGAGGGGGGTAAGGGCAAAAAAGGGGGATTCAAGCAAACACCCCTTCGCTTGAATCCCTTGAAACCCCTTTGAGCAAAGGGGGGTTTGAGCGAACAGGTGTTTGTTTGAACCCCCTAAAAACAACATTAAAGAAAGTGAAACCATTATTTTATTAAAAAAAATGGCTGACTAGGGGTTCGAGGGAACCCAGAAGTGTGAGCAGAAGGAAGAAGAAAATGCAAAAGTTGTCAATGAATCCTCTGGAGCTTATGGAGATTCTTTAAAGGATTTATTAGATATGCAGTTGCAATTTGAACTAGTGGCATTTGCACAACTCCTGCAGATACCCATGCAACAAGGACAAGTCAATATATGAGCAAGATCTCTCCCTTGCACAAGCTACAACTTGGTGATGCATTACATGCCTCTACAAAGAAGGAAATACTGCAAGCCCACCAAAAGAGTGCATAAATTATTGAAGAAGTTGTTAAGATGTTGCAAGAAGGTATTCCCAATGCATTTATTGATGATTCCTTGTCTAGAGTACAAAAGTTGAAGCTATTGTTAGATTCTTTCAAAGATTATTCTGTCGGTTTGGAAGAGAAGTTGGAAAAACAAATGGCAAAGAAGGTCAATGATAAGAGATTGACCGAATCCAACTATGGGGCAAGGGGCCTAGCTTGATTAGCTAAAGCATCTTGTTGCAGGCAAGAGGTCACAAGGTCTAGTCTCCCCCCAAACCTGTGGTACCAAAGGGTGTGTCACACCAACGCCACTGGTCACGTGACAAAAGTTTACCAAGCACACTGCAATTTATAGGCGGACAGTACCTGACCAATTCCTACAGTCTAGAAAAAAAGAGATTGATTGAAGTATCTGATAAGTGAGTGATGCACATGGCAAGTTGCAAGGCAGCTTGAGAGACGTTAAAAAATGCTTGGATGAAGAAAAAAAATTGTTTTAATTTTACTTAAAATAGCCTAACTCCACAAGGAGCATAAAGGACCAAATGGACTCATTGCTTAGGCCTCTGGTGCATATGATCCGGCAAATGATGCATATGGTGCAACAAAGGCAGCAATAGAGAATTTGCATGGATAGTTCCTCCGACTGCAAGAACAAAAAGAAAAGATCATTATGCAGTCAGTTTAGAGATTTGGTAAGTGCAAATCTTAGCTAGTGTAGATAAGATGACACAAAAGAATCTAGTGTCCAGTACCCCAGATGAAAGAATATGTCCTTATTCAATTTGAGAGCCAATGTAGTATACTTTCCTTTGCCAAGAAGGATTGGGAGACAACAAAGAAGGATTGGGAGGCACACCCTGCAAAACTAAAGGTGTCTAACAAGGGTATTTTACCCTCTGATAGTTGAAGGTGTACATTTTTGTTTTATTTATGCAATTTTTTTATTTCAATGTGCATATGCAAAAGTAGTGGATAAGTGTTGCAATTCTCTATTGGTTATTTTTTATGGATAACATTGTTAGGAGAAGCCACTCTAATGTAAATTGTTGGAGAAGTGTTGATTATAGGAGTGAAGTAGTAAGGGGGGTTACTCTCGTGTGTATATACATACATTAGTTAAGGGAGAGTAAGTCTGATATAATAAGCTATTTTCCTTTGATGTCAAAGGGGGAGAAATTTGAGCAATTTTGAAGAGTGAGAGCGTGTTTCCATTAATGACAAAGGGGGAGATTGTTGAAGACTTGGGTTGTTGGCAACATGAGCATAATGATGTAAAGATGATGTTGATGTATGGTGTGGGGAGATTGTTGAAGATTAATGAGCATGACAGTGTATGGTGTTGTCATTGATGGCAACCCATTATAGAGATACAATAGTATTGGTCTAGAGAAAACCAAATATTTTGCAGATTTTCCTAAGTCTCAATGTACAGTTTTCCAAGTTCAGTGAACCAATTTGTGGTCCACATTGCTCCACTATGAAGAATCCGGGCATGTCATTTTGAGGTAATGTTGGGGCATGTTGAAGGTGTCTAACTCCAAAGATTCAAGCTTGTATGTCTTTTGCAATCGAAGATAATGTTGATAGAGTATCAACTCTAGAAATGGCAAAGTCGTAATTGCAGAGTGTGTATTAGAATGCACTGCATTCCACCATGGATGAATATTTTTCCATGTGATTCTAAGGAATTATTTAAGGATGTCAATAGTGTGTATGCTCCATGTGACAAGTGATTTGGTGGTACATGTGTCGAGTTGTGAGTGAACAATTGGTTCATTTTGTTGTTGCTTCACCAATAGTGTTGACAAAGGTTTTGGGGTCATGTGGAATTAAATTGTGTATGAAGCGGAATCATGGGAGCAATTATAGGTCATTTTGACCTATTTTGATGGTGTAGATGCCTTGGTTCTTTCCTCGAGGCATATATGTTGGTGTTTTGGGTCGACAAGTTATGAGGATGCACAGTACATCTAATTAGGCTAACCTAATTTATGCTTTTGTTGGTTGCAATATATATACAAGGTTAATTCATTGTGTGGAAGTGTGGAATGAGGCAATGCTGTGTGTGTGATTTGGTGCAAAAAGAATTGTGAATTGTAGTTGTGGTGAAGTATGAAGTGTGAAGTTAATATTTTGAGCTTCAATGGAACTATATCTTCAACATATGTCAAATGCATTGTTAATCGTTCATCATTGGCAGCGAGCCACCCTTTTTCTATCTCTTTCTATTATGGGCAATGAGCCGTTTGGCAATGAGCCACCAACAGTGAGTCATTTTCTTTTTGGACAGTGAGTCCACCGCTTTGTGTCATTATAAACAATTATAATATATTGTGAGTTAATTCTCACCGTGGTTTTTCCCTTTCAAGGGTTTTCCACATAAATCTGGTGTTCTTGTGTTCTTTGATGTGATGCATGCTTTATATGTTTCATTCATTTACTGCAATTTAAATATGATGCTTTGAATAGATATTTGAATTGACAAAGTTAATGAGTTTCAGTGAATACCGATTACCACCCTCTTCCCCCCCTTCCCCCCCCCCTCCCCTCAATATTTTGGGTGTTCAACAATTTGTTCTATAAAAAAAATGAAGGGATTGAAGCCTTAAAACTAATGAAAAGATTTTTTTTTGTATTTATTTATTTATTTTTAAATAGGAGGTGTAAAGCCTATATGTATTAATATATATAAAAAATGAGATAACAAAACATGTCTGATTGCCACCTAATACTTGGCAATGCACTTTCAGAAATTTGTTTATACAGTCTTCTTTGACTATATACCATACCCTTCCTATCAACAGTATATGAAGATCATTACAAAACATTGCCACCCATCCCCTGATCATATACTTAACATACTATCTAAACCCATATCATACAACAGAAAATTAGAATTCCATATATGAAAACCCCATTATCCCTGAATTACAACAAAAAATATGAATATATTTAGGGTTTTATTTTTTATTTATTTAATATTATTATGTTTTAAAACAAATACTATATATTTGTTAAAAAAATAGCTTTTTTTTTAAACTTTGAACGAAATAATTTATTTATTTTTATTTGTTTTGTTTAAAGAAATAAAATCAAAACTAAAACAAGGCTAAAGCGCTTAAAATAAAATTATTATTAAAAAAATACTTTGACATGCAAATTTGAATGAAATATTTTTTTTACAAATTTAAACTAATATTGCAACAAAAAAATACAAATTTTAACACAAGTGAGAGATTATTACATAGATGGGGGGGGGCGGGGGAAAAGGGGGGAATGATATCTTATCAACTAAGATTACCACCTTACAAACTTATTTCTCAAAATAAAACAAGGTTAGAAAAGCAAATTAAACTTATTCAAAAAGAAGCAAGTTAGAATCTAGCTCTCTTCTTTCTCTTTAAAGTGCTTCCAAGGTGTGCTTCACAAAATTGGTAATTGTTCAACAATGTAGCTCCCAAAAAATTAGTAATACCAAAGCTTTGATACCATGAAAGGAAAAATAAATTGACCAATGAAAAGTACTAATTAATGAGCATTGTTTGAAAAAAAGAAATTACCAAAAAAGAAATAAGCCAATCCAAGCACCAACACTATATGAAGAGGAGACACAAGAATTTGATAAGACAAAAAACAAAGAAAAAAACCCAATATTATGAATAAGACAAATGATACAAAGAGAGAAAGAGAGCACTTAAGCCTTAAGCTTGCTTCATGAAGAATGAAAGGAGAAACACCTCAATAAATAGAGGTGAGAAGAGTTACAAAGGAACTCCCAACTCTATGGATGTCATCATTCATCCTATGTGTGTGCAAGGTGTCAAGATCCTCATAAGGAGGAGGCTACACCTAAGCCATTAATTTCTTAATGAAGGAATTAAATAAAATAAGTCATCCTCATGCATGTGTGAGGAGACAAAAAGGATAAAAGATTTGTAGGAATTCATTTGGAATATCCTACAAATAATTAAATAATTACAATTAATAAATAACCTTTACCAAGTAAAGATTAAACTTCCAACACTTTTGCATAGGAAGAGAGTGGTACTACTTCATCTTTTTCTTAATGATAGAAGTAGAGCTTCAATAAACAATCTTTTCTTGAGAGCATTGGTCAATTTTTATTCTTTTACAAGCAATTCTTTAAGTCTACAACTATCAACTTGTATGTTTTAGTGCTCACCTTGTTTTGTATTGTACATTTCTGCTACTATTTCATTATCATCATGAAGCGACTTAAACTCTTCTTCAAACGCCTTCTTTGATCTTTATGTAGTGTTTTGAGAGGCTTGGTCAATTTTTGTATACTAGTCAATTGCTACACCTCACAAGGTGACTAGAAAAGAAGATAGCTAAATTGCCTTATCATCTTGTCTATTTTCTATCCAAATGGTTTCACAAGTCATATAGTACCTCAAAGGATCCTTTTATCCATTGCCTATAAACTTGGGTAACTTTTTCTTTTCTACACCAAGGCTTGCCATGGTTTTGTTTTGAAGCAAACCTAAAACCTAGAACTTGCTTGCTAGGGAGATTTGACACAGTTTGGATGTTCCAATGCTTCTCTTGCATTCTCAACCACATAGGAATCCTCTATTCTTCCCTCAACTTCAGTGTTTTGTGCACTTGTTTTGCCTTTAGATTTTCTTTTATACACCTTTGGATCAATTTCTTCTCCTTTGATTGGCAACCTTTCGATGCCCCAAAGGTTACTCTTGTACACTTCCATGAAGGAATCTAACTCTATCTCCCAACTTATCTCATATATAGAAGGCTATCATGATTTTTCCACTTTGTCAAAAAGATCAACCCATGTTTCGTTGGATATTGGTAAGTTCTTGGCTATCTCCTCTCACTCTCCCTATATGTGTTTTCTTGCAATGGAAATGTTTTTGTTTCTCTGACTACATCTCCAATTTTAACTCACACTCTCATTGCAACTTCTTTCTCGAGATGGGCTCTAAATTTGAACTTGTATTGTTCAAGTTTCTTCAGCTATTTCTCATAATCATCTTCTTTGTTCTCTTTGATCTATGATCCTTAAAGATTATCTATTCTTTTGGTCTTAACCACCTTGTGGTCTTCTCCCATCTTTATTGGAGTCTAAGGGCATGAATCTCTCAAATCTAACCCAATTTCTTTTAAGGCAGTGGCACCAATGTTTATTCTCCTATCCATTAAAATAGTGAACACTTGAAATAGTGAACACAATTAATAATGCACACCAAATAGAGGAGTGAAGTAATTATAGAAGTAGACCAGAGATGGTCAGCCAAGGATCAAAGTTGATCTAACTAGATCATACTGCTTTCCTTGATGATAAGAAATCTAACTAAAGGACCTGACAGTTGCCCAAAGGAACACAACTCCTTGTCGGAGACAACCATATTAATAAAACATAATAAAGACATTGTATGTGGACTACAACAAATGGTTTATGTAACTACTTTGGCCCTCCATTCAAGTGACACATTAGAAAAAGAAGAATCAGGGATAAGTATTAGATGGCACCAATGGTGGAAAACTTACCAAGAAAATGCAATAGCTTAGTGAAAGACAAGTCAAAATTTCTTGATTTTTAGGTGGCTAGGGCAGCTCGAAAACATGACAAGAGTGGCGATGACTAGACAAGTTTCTACCAAAAAAAATAGTTTAATAAATGACAATAAAGACGCCATTTTATGTTGGCACAACTAGTCTAGTATTGTGCCAAAGATGGCAATGTTGTCATAAAACCATGCCATTAAGTAGTGATGCTAGTTGAAATCTCTGCCATAAGGAGCAGCGGACTTTTAAAGTCATCAGCAGCCTGTGCATAAGGCGAAAGGAAAATAGGAAATGAAGCTTTTTAAGGGGAAAATAGTGGTAGATGAGAAAGGAAAGCATGACCAGTTAAGTGGCAAAACATTAAGGAAATCAGGACTAGCATTTCAGTGAAAACTTCCAAGGATAATCACACCTTTTAAGTGGTGTTACCACCCCACAATTGCAACTCAGCTTAGAAAACATATCATGAAATTGTGCCCAATTAGAGACAACTCAAAAATATAAAGGAAAGTTGTCATTTTTACTTAGCAATGCCACCATAAAAAAGCACAACTAAGGAGTAAATCGGCTGAGTTGAAATTCAACCCCCAGTTTTGAGTTTTAAAGTTAAAAACATTCAAAAGGAGGTGCTATTCTATCTAGGTTGGCCTATTTTTGCAAGAAATCAGGTTTAAAATAGATGAAAGCCTAACTCAGGCTATTTTAAGTGTTTGTTGTCTCTTTTAAAAGGATTGGATTAGGATTGTTTCGAAGTTCCTATGGGGATTATTTTATCATTTGAGCCTTAAAAGAAAACTTTGGAGGGCTATAAATAAGTGCCTTGAGCACGGAAAGTAAGCTAACCCAATTTAAATTTGAAAACTTACAATCCATTAACTAGCTTCAATCAAGATTCATTTATAATAATTTATTGTTAAACAATTCTGCGTAGATCAAGTCAACATGTGTACTAATTATTGAACTAAGTTCTGACTCTGTAAAATAAGCTTGCAGTCTACTGTGAGGAAACTACTACGATCTTTTTCTCCCATTAAAAATAATTTTAAGAGCAGTTCATGTTTATTATGAATAAATAATCACATACAAGGTATATTATTGACTGCTAGAAGTGGTTCAAAATTGATCATACCAAATCTTCGACAAAAATTGATACAAAAATCACAAGCTTAAACTTTGTTAGCTTTGTTAGCATCTCATCCTCGTCGACAGTTTACAGTCAATTTCACCATAATATGGAAGTTCAATGCAATGTTTGCCACAACATGAATTTCCAACATCCTATAAGTATAATGTGAGTCATTAAAGGAAAGATGTGAAGAAAAATAGCTGTTTTGGAAGCTTACAGGCATGCATGCATTCATGTGTTGCAAAAACATGGTGACCAATGGTGCTGCTGGCTTGTATACAATAAGTAACATACTTGTATACAATAAGTAACATAAATAATTGATATAAGACAAGAAAAAGAAAGTAGCCCAAACGAAGGAGCATTATCTCTTGAATATAATACGTTTTGAAAATTGAGCCTCTTGTACAGAACAAAGTGAAAAGTTTTGCAGTGTTTCTGCATCTGCATTTCCATACTCAACTGAATTTGGTATGCAGTTAATTTTCAGATGCATTAACAGTGCTGTTGTTAATTTCAGCACCCGTGAAGTTTCCAGAATCCAGTTGCATAGTAACTGGACCATCATTAACTAAATGAACCTATTTGAAGTTACCAAAGTTAATTACAAAGCATAACTTGAAATCATTTTAATTTTAAACACGACATATACAAATTTTACTAGCAATGCAAAATCAATGCCTTTAACAGGAAACATTAGCTCACCTGCATCATTGCTCCAAAAATTCCATCTGCACAAGCAACACAGGATAAATAAAATTTAGATACAAGAAAAAAATACACTTATACATGCCATAAAAAAACTGATCTGCATGAATACACAATTTTAAGCTATATTAGTTGAAAAGAAAATGACTTACAGAAGAATCAGCATAAGATCAGGAAGGTGTTAAATATTAAGGTTTACATTAATAAAGTCATCTTAGTGACTTCTTGTTTATTTTTATTATTTAATAATTAGTTACATTAATATTAGCCATATTGTAATTAGTTTATTTTAATTATTTAATAAAGTCATCTCAGCCATATTGTAATACATTGAAAATCAACTCTCAATAATATTACTATCATTTTCTGTTTAATACTGTGCAAATTTAGATGTTATTTAATTTTTCCAATATCATATTCTAGCCATGGCTTAAACCTTAGCATAATTTCTTCTATATTTAAAAAATCTCCTTATGAAACCATTGAGGATACATTTTCCCAAGTGCATAGGATGACAGAGCACCTGAAAGAGTCACCAAGGCATTGAATTTATCAGTGAGAAGTCAGTTTACTTGGTATACATTAGCTCTTATTTTCAAGATATTATTAGGCTATTAGCCATACTGGTATATAGGCAAGAGCCCGTAGGAAACGTAGGCATCCGACAGCAAAAGACTGGGTAGAAGACCATTTGAAAGCATAAATAAAATCTTACCACTCTCTAATTAATAGAAGAGGCTACTCCTTCAAATGCTTGCATGATCTACATGGCATTAATTTCTTTGTTGGCTTAATGAGCAGTTTTCTTTTAATAGATTCATTTAAATGCACAGAGATGTTAGTGTTTATATGAAAAAAAAATGGAGATATAAGTTAAAAAAAAAATTACAACATGAAAAATTAAAAGTTATTTTTAATCAAGAAGTACTAAGATTATTTATGTTATTGGAGGGTGTGTAGTATGGTTGGAGAGAAGGAAAGGTAGTTTATTTTATAATTGGAATTATAAGAAAGTTTTAGGTATGGAAGCATTTTTGGTTGAAATGAAAAAATTTTATGATATCTTGTGCTTAAACTTTCAGGGCTACCTTTCCTACACCTAACAAGGCCTCCAAACAGGCCTGGAATTTGACAGTCACCCCTACTTGTCATATGAAAATTTTATGATGGTTTGGTCATTTAAATGTCTGTAAAAAACTGTTTAATTTATGAATTTTTACATAAAATCTTTTATAAATGCAATATCTTGAAAAATCATAAAACAATGATAATTATTAATAATAAATATAAAAATCTGCTGTTATAATTAACAATTAACAAAAGTTTCTAAGTTTATATTAAAAACAAATCTTGTTAAATATATTAAAAGTTAAAAATAATTATATTCTATTTTGAAAAGATTTTAAATCAATATAGATTATAAATTTTTATAATAATATTATAAATCGCATATATTAATATAAAAAAATGATAACCATTATAAAAATGTCAGTTTCTAAATTCATATTAGAAAGTATTCAAAAAAGTTATATTCTATTCTAAACTAATTTATCATTTTATAATAAAAATAAAATGATATATATTATAAATTAAAATACTATATTATATTTTGCTTATAATAATTTTTTATGGTTTGATAAAAATATAGCAAGTCAAACTATACGGTCTAATAAATTTTATAGCTGTAATATACGTCTAAAATTGAAAAAACATAGACCATCAAATTCCAGGCCTGCCTCCAAATACTCACCTAAGACATCAAATGGATAAAGTGTAACAAGGTCATGTTGGAGGCTGTATGCATCGAAGGCTGCAAGATTTTCATCATCTTGAGTCAACTTCTCACTCAGAGATGGTGCTTTGTATGAAAAGCATATGTTGTTTTTGTTTTCTTTCTTTGATATTGGCAAAATTGAAGAATGCATATACTATGAAGTTTGTTTTTTGAAGAGAGGAAGGGAACTAGTGAACTCAATATGGATTGTTGCCCAGATAGTTCGAGAGTTTGTGGATCTGGAGAATTATACCTTTCTGAGGGTCGTGAGACAACTTGATGGAGCAATGGACTGTCATCCAATAATTCAGAGGATCTATGATTCAAGACTTTGAGAGGTGGTAATCTATGAACTCGATAATTCAGCTCGGGAGCTAAACCTTTATTAGGGTTACAAGGTAGCATGATGGAGTCACTTGGTTCAGGATTTATTTTTTCAAAGAAAAAGCTTCTAAAGAATATGTATTTGTTTGTTTCAATCAACATATTTTGTTGTGTAGAATGTAAACCTTAAGAGGGTTTGTTGGAATATTAAGGTTTACATTAATAAAGTCACCTTAGTGACTTGTTTATTTTTAGTATTTAATTATTAGTTATATTCTCGTACATTGGTTGTTGGGGAAGTTATGATGGAGAGGATTTCTAAAATTCATATTGTAATACACTGAAAATCAACTCTCAATAATAATATTATTATTTTCTGTTTAATACTGTGCAAATGTAGATGTTATTTAACTTTTCCAATAGAAGGCACATATCAAAAATCATCCCAAGTCTAGTACACGATATAGATAATTAAATTATAAAACAAGAACTAAACTATAAACAAAAAATAAATAAAAAAGAAACAACCAAAAAATAGTAAAATTAATAAAAAATAAATGAATCAAAAACCAAAAAGAAAAATCCATCACAATAGAATATCTCACTGTCGAGGAATGCAGAGATAGCATAACCTGTTAATGCATGCATAGCTGAGAGACCAATGTGAAAAAAAAAATTCACCAAAACCTATGCCTTGAAACATCTGCGTAAACTGAGATAACAACTTGAAAGGAACTTGAAACTCCACAAATGACTATAGAACCCAAAGACTCACCATAAAGAAGATGAATTATCGCATGCAAAATGTAAAACATATTCACTAATGAATCTAAAGTTCTAAACAGATCATATTACTTACCAATTGTCCACTTCTAATCTCTCCATGGGTAAAGTGGTTCTAACATTGAGCTTATGAAAGACAAAGACATCCTAATCCTATTTTTTTCTTATAATGACCTTGAATCTCTTAATAGGATTCAACTCAACTTCAACTGTTGCTGTGAGGTCCAATTTCCCAATTGATAAGAAAATTGTTTTTGAACAATCTTCATTACCTTCTGAAAAGGAAAATGGGAGAAAATTGTTGTCTCTAGCAAGGGATTGACCATTATGTAGCAATGCATGCAACAACCTAGAGAAGAAGTGACTAGAAATTATGGTTTGAGTGGGGCTTGAGATCTTGTAAAACACCACATAATACAATCCACAAAAGATCCAGCAATTTGGTAGGTATTGTGCGAATGAGTTGGCCAGCCCCAAACCCAAAAATTGATCCTTGTCACCAAATAACATGTTGAAATGCAATGTATCAAGGTCAGGTGTTTAAATTCATTTCCATTACAAGCCGTGATGATCCGATTGGAAGAGTAACTTGAAGCATTTCAAAAATTTCCAAGACAATAAAAAGCACTACTAAAATATTCCTCACTTGGCAATATTGAGAACAATAAACTACCTATTTACCAACTGCCTAGCCCTTCTGCTTGGAAGAAAGAAAGAAAGAAATTGTATTAATGTCCAAGAATTACCAGATGACATCAAAGGAACTCCAAAAGTAAAACCCCATATTTAGAAATTAGTACTACGGTAAAAGATCTTAGGTTATTGAAAGTGACTAGATGCAAAGTACTAAATAAGGGAAAACAAAGCAAGAGGGAGTTCAACCAAAGTTCTAGGACTCACTAGATACTCAGCAAACTCATCCAATCCTAAGGTAAGCTTGGTCTCTTGAGGCTAGGGAACTTTGAGGGAAAATCCTAAATAATTTAGCCAAACTTGCCAAACTCACTAGTTTGTTCCCTCAATCTAACAAACTCACCAAACTCACTAGTCATGATGTCAAGACTCCAACTAGAAGAAACATGGAGTGAAATGGCACTTTATCATGAACTATTTGGATGACCCTCTTGTTAACACACGTTCACCTAACATCATGAATTGTTGAGATGGCATTCAACAAAGAAAAAATATTCGATGAACAACTAAATGCTTGTGCAATGCTTTTTTGGTTAGGCAAAGGTAGAGATCATCTATATGTGGCTCCTATAATGTCCCCTTTTCTAGCTCACATTGTATGATGTTGTCGTTAGCCTATTTCTCCTTGGTTCTATAAGCTAACCAGGGCTTTTAAGGAATCTTGAGAATTTTTGGCTTAGGCAATTTTCATTGTAGGTCAATCTGAGGCGTCTAGAGGCAGTTCTGGCATACTTACTATTTTTAGTGAGTCATTAATGCTATTAATAGTAATTCATCAAGTGGGTCATGATCTCCAGTGACAGTTCCTTTTCAATGGAAAATTGGTTATTATTGTCAGATGATTCAGTTCCATTGGTTTAATTCATCTCCACATTAATAAAGTTTAAATTATAAAGTTAAATCCAATTATTTAACTTTATTAATGTGAGTCTAAAGTTAAGTGGGAAAATGAATAGTAAAAGGGGTCCCTTATTTTAAAATGCATGAGACATCAAAAAGGCAAAAAGGAAGTTTATGTTTTATCCCACATTGGTTAAAAGTGTGAATGAGCCCTTATGAGAAGCTTATAAAAGTGTTGCAAGGGCTCACTTTCAGCTATGCTTGGTTTATTATTTTTTGGAAAATTGGGAGCTTTGGCTTTCAGCACGTTTGAGGATGAAGGCAGTGGACAGAAACCAATTGTCTGTTGGAGATATCACTAAGGTGTCTCACTTTGTGTTTCAAAGTCATATTTCTGGTTGTCCAATCTGATTGTAAGTTTTGTGGCTACGATTGGATATTTCTATTGTTATTCCACTGAAGATTTTAAAGGAAACAATCATATGTAATTTCAGATCTTTGTTCTAAAACTGTTATTATATGATTTACATAGAAATTTTGTTTGCAAAATTATTGGATGAATAGAAATTAGTTTCATGCAAACTGTTTGTTTAAATTCCTGTGGAACATTTGGTAAAATCTGGAGTAAATATCCATAGGGGGATATTTCAACTCCTCTCTCTTCTTTGCAACCTCTAGTATGTGATCTCTCTCTCTCTCATTCAAAGCCTTGAACTGTTAGGCATGTTGAACATAAGTCTACAAAAGTATCTCTTACCAAATTGCTTAGCCTCTCTTTTGCCATGCCTTGCTAGCTTAATTGCATCTCCAATAAATCCCACAGGAGGAGTAATGGCATTCCAACATCGTCACATGCATTGTCAGTAGCTACTATATCAAATAGGTATAAAACTTTTGCTAGCTACTTCCCTTCAAAAGAAGCTTGATCGACATATCAGATGAAAAATTGCAGGTACTCAATAAGGAAGTGATGCAGGAGCATCTAGGTTCACTTGCAATCCTTATCAACCAAAAAGAGTTTCCCTGTTTTCTGTTGCTGTTCTTCCTTATTTTTTCTTGCAGGAGTTGGTGATCTATTTTCAAAGAATTTTCGTATGTTCATGGCCAAGTGACGACATCACCCTGAAGAAGAGCTAAAAGGGTATACACATTTCAAGTTTGTGGAACATCTGATAAAAATGGAGCAAGTTATGGATTTGGGGAGTCTTATCTTTCATCCAGACTTTGCAGAACTTCTGGTCTTGTCCGGATCCCCTCTAAATCCCTGCATGTCCTTTTGGGCACTGAATCTCTGCCAAGACTTTCTTCTAAGACATTGCAAAACTTTTTGCTGATTTGGGGTATATCACGATACCTGTCGGATTGTAATAACACCACCCACCCTGCACCCCCCTCCCCTTTTTTTTTTTGATAACTCAAAACATAACATAAATCTGCAAGTTATAAGCATATACACTGCTGACATGAGTTTGATAAAGGTAATCAGCAACCTTATACTCCTTGATAATAGTTTAAATAGTGGATGAATAACTCCATATCATTATTCAATGATAGATACAAGTTCAACAAGTTAAACCCAAATAAACACCTCAAAATGAAGCTAAATACAAGCAAAGGTATGACTGAAAACATTCATCCAAACTCTGCTGCAGCTATGTTTGCAAGTTTGACTGATGGCTGGTCTGATAATGGACTGTCACAGCCCCCAAACAGCATAGTAAAATTTGTATACACTCACCAACATCACACAAGAACACCTTCCCATTGCAACGATAGGCCCAACATGCCTCCAACCTGTCTAAATCACTGATAATGGCCAAATATGAACAGCTACAGGTCTGTATTGAGCTGGATAAGCTACAGCAAGTCTATAATGTACTTGCAGGTCATAGCACTCATCACAATCTTCAAAACCTACACTCAGGGGTAATGCAAATGACATCTCCTGACCATTCCAAACAGCTCACAAACGCCCAACTGACTGGTATAACCACTGAAAAGTTTCAAACAGCATGTTAACAGGTCTGATCATTATGTTGTACATGCACAGGTCTGCTATCTTCCAACTACACATACAAACTGCACCTCATAACTGTCATCAAACTTCAACAATAGTAAAGCATTGTCTAAACAAGCTCACTCAGAGCATAAAATTGAAAGGAAAGACTGCAAATTGGTTTAAGATTTGCACAGTTCGGGAAAACTAAGTGCTAGAGACAGAAGCGATTGGAAATAAGTGCTCAAAACTCCCTCCAAAGTGAAAAAAACCCAGTCATGAACACCTGCAACTGATGGACCAGAATTGAAGACTCCTACAAATCACTACCAAAACACTCCAAAAACCTCTAAAATTCATTACCAAACACTCCCAAAAATATGCATTCAAAATACCTTGAGTATTTATCTTTTTTGAAACCCTAGTAACCAAAAACATCATGAAATACCAATGTGATTCCTACATGAAAACACTCTACCAGCTAGGGAGGATCTTTCACCACTGAAACCAATGATTTGATGAGAGTTTTTGTCCTCAAACAATCCTTGTAAAAACTTCTCTATTCACTCTAGTAGCATCTTGTTATGTATGCAAACTTGAATAATGCAAATGAGAGCCACACACCTCCTTTTATAGCTTTTACATTGCTTTTTCGAAAAAACATTTTTTGTTTTTCATTGTTTTTGAAAAAACACTTTTTTTTGCTTTTTTTGCTTTTTCGAAAAACCAAGGAAGCCCGAGGACATGTCCCCTGTGTGAAAAGACCCGTCCCTATACCCAGGAGGTCCCAGGAACAAGGGGACGGCTAGGGGGTGGTCCCCTACCGTTTCCTTGCTTTGAAAATCAGCAAGAAACATGTTGGAAACGGGGGGACGGTGGACTGTCCCAGGGACGACCTGCATTTCAACTTGTTTTAAAAATTTAAAAAAACAGGTTTAAATTTAAAATAAAGCCCTCAATTCATGGCTTATGTGGGCCCCCACCTTCTATACTGCCTTATATCAAACGCCATGATTGGGAACTGCAGAAGTTGTTGAATAAAGATTGAAGGCCTATTGAGAATGATATAAAGACTAGGGTATATAAAATTTTCCTTTTTGTATGAATAAGAGGTGCAACTGATACTAGCTTGCAAGAAAACTGTGGAATGACACAAAGACAGCATGGTATTCAATGAGAAACATTATCACTGAAGATATTATGCACAGCTAGTCATCATAGTGAGGAGAGACTATAGACAGAGGCATGCCTTTATTCACTCATAGTTTGGGTTTGTTGAGCAAAGAATATGATGAGAATTTGTCACTCATGAATGATGAAGAGTCCTTAATTGGCAATAACAATGGGCAATGACCATGCCATAAAGGGCAGTTACCTTGATCACAAAGGGTTGTGAATAAGACTGTTAAAGTCTGTACAAAAGGTAAAGACTGTGCAATAAAGGACAGTTCAAGGGTAGAGCTTACCAAGATGAGGGCAATCAAACCTTAGAAAAGATAGACATAGAAGGTTACATAATGGGTTATGTTGAAAACACAAGTAAAAGACCCTTATTGAACCCTCCAAAAATTCAATATGATGTTTATTTAAGCAATGGAGAGGTCAAAAACTATCTAAAACCATTAGAATCCTAAAGAAATTCCAAAGGCATACATGGCAGGCTCTTTAAACAAGGGGGTTAGTGTTGATGTGATTTTTGTGACCGCACCAATCAGCAAAACAAAGTATCCAAAGGCTACTCCATTCTCTCTTGATCAAAGAATTCCATATGCTAAGATTGCCAGAAAGTTCGTATGTTCAACTCCAAGGTTCCGAAATGCTATGGAATACCCTCAGTCGATTCGTTGTGAATTACTGTTTACACGAGGGGACTTACACAATTGTTCAAAAGGTTTGCAGCTGACAGCAGGTTAATGATTTGAAGAGGATTTTTGTGCGTTACGAATTATTTGGCGATGAGGTATGAATTTTCCTAAACTAATTGGGAATGTACTGAATTGAAAGAGTGCAGGGATTAGAAAATTTATGCTCTATCCAAAGACGGGATGTGAGATCAATTTCAACAGACTTCAACCAGACTCTGCTCCGCCTTGCATTGGACAGCTTACACAAAGTTGGTGCAATCTTCAAGGGGGTCGCAAGAGGTTTTCAAATTATGACTCAACATGCAAGCACCATCAGGACGACGCATACAAACACATGAATCACAATCGAAGTTAAGCTTATAATGTCTTCCAGTTGACCACACAAGGCAAACTTGTCGTCAGCAAGCTGCTAGTGGTATGGATTAAAATGAAGCTACCTTGATTAACACCACAAGTCCACAGCTAACATCTACTTGCATGAAATGAAAATTACGCTACTTTAAACTACTTTACGCTACTCAAAGTAGAAGGGGTGAAGAAATCTCACTAGCTATTCATAACAAAGATGAATTTCACCATCAATGAAAGATCTTTTATTATGATAGTTTTCACAACAATCTCTTACAAAGTTTTCAAAGGAAAACTTTCCTTCTCCTCCAAACTATGCTAAGCTATCAAAACTATGCTAAGCTATCAAACTATCTCTCTGTTCTAACAAAATGTCTACTCTCAGATCTAATTTCTACTATCTAATCTAATGAGTACAAATGAGGGGGGATGCCCATTTTATAGATAGCCCAGTCCAATGGACGGCTCAAATTACAATCAAATGAATGGCTTAGATTAAGCCACCTTAGCCCTAACCCTAAAAACTGCCAGAATGGGGAGTGGTACAATAAATGAATCACAAAATTCCCACTCACTCCCGAAATAGCAAAGGCAATTAATGCCCACAATCAGTCTTCAAGAAGGTCATCTTCCAGAAGTGCGTTTCCATTCTCCTTCTCCCTGGCTGCAAAATCAATGAACCTGGCGAGCACAGCCTCAACCTCCTGAACTGAGTTCAGCGGAATGTGATCAAGCTGAAATTCCAACATCGTGACTACCTGCCCGTGCCGTATACAAGACTTTCTCCAAGCAACTAGAGCATCCTGTGTATTCTAAATAATACTGGAGAAAGTGGAGGTGTTCTCGAAGTCGTTCTGAACAAAGAAAGGTGGCAACCTACTCCTCAATCCATCAGTAGTCACCTCATCAGAATTCAGCTGCCTAGCAAAGATTGCCTCCAAGGTGTTTAGGACTCCATCAATAATGTTCGTCATAGCCTTCCTGACTCAAACTGAATCCGCCTGCGCTGCATCAAAGAAACCACAGTTTGTGACTACTGAAGAGTACCAGACCGATAAAATCGTACCTATCACCCTCCTGAATCACTCCTCCATCAATCAACATCTACAAAGGAGTATGCATTAATGCCTCCAAACGCTGAATAACTTTGCTCTGATAGACATGAGCATCACCCCAGGCCTGATCAACTGCCTCCATCTGTGCCAGAATGTCGGAAGCTTGCTAATAAGCATGAGCAAGATCTTCCATGAACTTTTTTGTCTCGACACGAACACCTGCAACCCATTTGTCTGCCTCCTGCGCCATCTTCCTCAAATCTTCCAAGCCACTAACTAAGGCTCTAGATAACTCGATTGGAAGCTCAATTGTCGGAATCTCCTACCCACAAGGACGAGACAAATGTTGCATGTGGCCAATCAAAGTTTTATGCTCCCTCTTCAATTTCTTGTACTTGCCTTCAGTCCTGAGCAATCTTTCCTTAAGCGCCTGATAGGAGTTATCACACTCAATGATCTGTGCACCTGTGGGGCAACCCAACTCCATGGTTGTGATCATATAATTCTCCGGTATAGCCTCATCTCGGTCACAATCAACCCTTGGCACAACTACGTGAAGGCTATGAGAGCCATCCTCATCTGTTGAGATCTTCGAAAATTTCCTAGCTCTCTTCTTAGTTGGAGGCACAGTGATCCTACTCAAAAGTTCCTCCATCTCTACCGCTGGATTAGCCTCTTCACTGGGGCTCCTTCTCATTCTATCTCTAAGCCAATCAGGTACCACATTGTTATGTCCCCTTTTTTTGGAGGAATCACTAAAACCCGAATCTTGCATTCAAAGTATTTCTCACAGAGACATTAGAACGTTAGAGATCCATAAATTTCAATTAATAAAATATAAATTTGCCAAGGGTTACCCATTTTCTCTACTTTATGCAATTCTTCACCCAGTAATATACGTATATGTATATATTTACTCATTTTGTATTATGCACTATAGAGCTTACCTATATATATATATAAATAATTTCTACACGTATCTATGCTTGTCCTAATTAGTAATGCCTTCACTTTTGTTACCCTTATTTAATTATCTTTTAATTGACTTTAAGGTCTCCTCTAATTACTGAGTGTTGGAAACAGCAGTCACTTCATGAGTTGATCATTGTTACCTTATTGACTATAACATACATTGACATGCATAACCATTAACAATTGGCTTACGATACTCATCTAACCCATCATGCATATTCTTTGTATTCATACCATTATTGTATTTATTTATTGCATATTGTTAAAATTCAGATTGTGATGTTATACTGCCTATATATATATATACCTTATCTTGGTTACCTATTTATTATCTACATATTATCTGTATTATTCATAGTTATTCCTTACCTCATTCACCGATGTGCTGATACGTATCTTTTCCAACCATGATCCTTTGGTTATTAGTGATCAAGCTTCCTTGGACAACTTACTGGTGTGGAGGATATTCCGTTCCTATTTTCCATATACAAATAGACGTCCCCATCACAAGCCATCGATGGTTCCATTAGCGGTGATGGTCTGTTGTTCTCTTCTATTCGATGCACCAAATGGTCTCTTCTCAATACTTAACTTATTGTTGACTTAGCACCTTCTACTCGTGTCTTTCTTCAAGATGATTCTGTTCTATGTCTGCACGATTTTCTCCTATGATAGTTGGCCAAAACCTTCCAATCGAAATTCAAGAACATTTGTGGCGTCTTTGGTGGGATATCAGAGAGTTTTCTCTATTCAGCGCAACCATTGCGGAGGATTTCTTGACTCTCCTGAGAGTACCGTAACCTATCACAACCCATTGTATTAAGTCCCTCTCTGAAGCTCGATTTTTCCGTATATAATTCCGTTTATCCTTTTTCTTGTCTGGAAATATCTTGCTTACCACGTGAGGATGTCAAGGCCGGGGTTTTGAATGTATTCTTCTGTAAATGTTTTCGGGAAGAGTTAAGAATTCAATAAAGGCTTTTTTGATATAAATCGATGCTCAGATAATGATGATTATTTTTCTATCTCCTTTCCAACCCATTCATCCTTCCTTATTATTTCCTTCTAATGGGCGTGTCCTCCTCTCAAGCGTCACTTTACTCGCTGGAACCGATGACGCAATGGTTGGCTCTCTTTTGACCCGACTCACACCACTTTAAGGGGATTTGATTTATATATTTTCTTTATATGTTATTTCCTTTTTGGTTTCCGTCAATTTGCTTTGCATAAAAGCACATTTACAGTGTATGTTAGTTTATTTATTATTTATAATCCCTTTGGGACATTTTGAATATAGGTTATATTTATAATTCGGATTTATTATTATAAATATACTTATTTATCTATGTGGTATTATAATTACTATTATAATAACTGAATATCTTATATTTATATTTTAGTATTTTGTGAGTTTGATATATTATATTTATAATTATAATATTACCAATGGTAATTATAATTATATTTAAATCACAATTACTCATGTTTGGAATTTAGCAATTATTTATTTATTTATTTGTCTTTTAGATGCTGGACAGTTTAGTGATACCATTTCGAGGGACATGACACACATGTTGTATATCAAACGGTTGCTCGTCTCTTGCTTCTTCCTCATGGACTTCTTCTCTAAATTCATTTTGGTGAGGCTCATTGGCCTCTATGGGCTGAGTATCTCCTGAAACTGCATCCTCTAGGGCCGCCTCAAGCTCACGCTGGAAGTGTGTATCAGTAGCAATTTACTCATCTTCCTCCTGCTAATCATCTCTAGTGGGTGCATTGACACTCTGGCCAACTGATTCTCTTCTTGGTAGTGTTGATGTGTTTTTCGTGACCGCACCAACGCAGAATAAAGTTGCCAACGGCTTCCCTATTCTCTCTTGATCAAAGTATTCCACACGCTAAGATTGCCAGAAAGTTCGTGCGTTCAACTCCAAGGTTCTTTCAGTGCGAATAGGCTCAGTTTGGCTCGATGTGATTTTGCTGGTATTTCAAGGGGACTTACACAATTGTTCGACGACTGACAGCAGATAGTAGACTAAGGGTTTTCGCGTAATTCGAAGGATTTGGCAAATGAGCACAAGTTTCCTAAAGCTAACCGGAAATGAACTGAATTTAAAAGGGTGTAGGGCCTAAGAAGTTTATGTTCTATTCTAAGGCAGGATATGTGGAGCTCGACTTCAGCAGACTTCTAACCGGACTTCGCTTTGCCTCGCATCGGACAGCTTCCACGGAGTCGGTGCAATCTTCAAGGGAGATGACTAAAGATGTTCAAACCACCACTTGACATGAAGATACCATCACAACGACGCATACCATCATTCAAACTGTGATTGAAGTTAAGTACGTGATATTCCAGTTGACCACACAAGGCGCATTCACCATCAGCAAATACACTAGTGGTATGGATAGACGAAGTTGCTTAGATCAAACACCATATTCCACAGTTAACATCTACTTGCATGGAATGAAAATTACACTACTCCGAACTATTTTATGCTACCATTTGAATCGGAAGGACGAAGAAACCTTGCTAGCTATTCATAACAAGACGAATTCCATCATCAATGAAAAGATCTATTATCATGAAGAGTGTTACACAACAATTTCTTACAAAGTTTTCAAAGGGAAAACTTTCCCTCTTCTTCAAACTACACTATCAACCTATACTAAGCTACTCTAAGCTATCACCTAGTTGTCTCTCTACTCCGACTTCTACTCTAATTCTACTGTCTAATACTACTGAGTTACAAATGAGGGGGACTCCCCCTTTATATAGCTAGCCGAGTCCCAAAAGACGGCTAGGGTTACAATTAATAGAGTGGCCAAAATCGTGCCACCTCAGCCCTAAACAAGATTTGCCCTAAAAACCGCCACAAAGGAGAGTGGGGTAATAAATGCACCATAATGTCCACCATCATCCTTCTAGAAGATTCCATTAATAGACGCGTTCACATTATCCTTGATCCCTTCTTGACTTTATTTTTCGACTTCGCTCGAGCTTCCATCCTGAGTTTTGAAAACATTTCTTCAACACTTAGCCATTTTTCGCAATTTTCATCCTTCAAGGTTGAAATGTAGTCTTGGAGTATCCGCTTGATCACCTAAGTCATCACTGCCTGGTCTCGACGTTCCTCCTGCAAAACAAGCAAGGAGAGGAGTATTAGAACACATCACAACATAAACTCAACTTACTTACCAAGTTTTGATCTCCAAGGATTTGTTGCCTCCACTAGCCAACTTCGTGTTCAAGTTCATGCCTTAGACAAACTTCATCTTTGAGAAATTCATTTCACTACGTGGGGCTCCGATACTCAATTTCGTTCAACTCCGGCTCTGGAAGACTATCTTTACGAAGGGTTTAAGCAAATTCACCTAGGCAGTTTCTTTCAAATTCATCGTATGGAGAATTTCACCTTGAAAATACATTTTCTTCACATTTGCCTTAGAAAATTTTCACATCTCCCTTAGGGAATTCATCAACCTGGCGCCCATCAAAAATATCCATCCTGAAGGCCGCAGCGAAGCATGGAAGGCTTTAAAATCAACTCCTCATTGACAATCTTCGATACCCAGAAGGAAATTTTCCCCAGAACGCGTCAAATTCATGGGTACCCAACGAACGGGTTCATTTAATTTTCTTGAATTTTGAACCTTAGAAAATATTCTTTCATCAAATCTATTCTCGTTCTTTGATCCCTCTGAGAATTTTGCTCTGACTTGGAAGATTTTTATTAATCCTGTGGAGCTGGCATCTTCTGACTTCACCTCAGGCGACTCATTTGTGCTTCAAAAAAAATCCACCATCTTGGAGTCTAGGCGTATTTTCTAGAGGAAGAGAATACTTCATGCCTTAGAAAATTTTTGAATCACTTGAAAATTTTGCCTTAGAAAAATTTCGCCTTGGAATTTTTTTATATTCAACTTTGATCACTTGCCTGCGAGAAGAATTTATTTCACTTAGAAGATCTTCCTGCGAGCACACCACATTTCACTTCCATCATCTTCAACGCCTTAGGAAATTTTTTTATCACTTTGCAACTTCAACGCCTTAGCAATATTTGTCAACAACTTGTATTTTATTTCACCACGCCTAGCATATTTAACTCTCTCCTCTTTGTGCCTTGGGTGCATATTACACTTGCCATGGAGAATATTTTCCCAACGCCTAGCAATTTTTTTTATTTCACCACCACACGCCTTAGAACTTTTTCCAACACCTACTACCCTAGGCGCATATAGCATACTTGAAGAAAATTTGAAATCACGCCTAGCATTTCATTCCACATTTCACACGCCTTGGAAAAAAAAACTCTAACACCCATTACCTTGGGCGCATTTCACACCTGAAGAGGAAATTCAAAAAAATTACGCCTAGCATTCATCCTTCCTTTACCACGCCTTGAAACATTCACTTATCTTTCACCTTATTTACCACCTTGTCTTCAACTTTTACACTTTCAACTTGGCGCATTTTGACATGCAAGAAGGATGACCCTTCAACTTCTCTGTTTCGTCTTTACTTGACTCCATTTGGGCGCATTTCAGCCTAGCTGGTGGATGAAATATGTTGACTTGTTGACTCTCTTCTTTCCTGGGCGCATTTTGGCCTAGCTGGTGGATAAAACTTATAACAACGCCTTTGAGTGACTCTTCACCTTCCTCGCTTTCGTCTTGACATGCATGCTTTTGGGCGCATTTTGCCCATGGAGGAGGATGAGATATGTTTGACTTCCTTTTGACCCATTTGCTTTTGGGCGCATTTCACCATAGGAGGAGGACGAGTTTGCCTTAGAATTTTTTTATGCTTCTTGCTAGCATGTGGGCGCATTTCAGCCTGACACTTTGACTTTCCCTTGACTTTCTTGTGAGTGGGCGCATTTTACTAGTGGAGGAGCATAAAGTTTATATTTAGAACTTTTTTCATGCTATCAACCTCCCTTGGGCGCATTTTGAGGTGGCAAGAGGATGAGACTTAGAAATTTTTTTAAATTTTCTCCTTGAGGGTGGGCGCATTTCTCCATGTCTACAGGATAAAATTCTTTGACTTTTCCTTGACCAGTTGTGCTTTGGGCGCATTTTGGCCTGTGTACTGGACGAGCTCAACACTCTTTGAAATTTTCATGCCTTCTCATCAACTAGACGCACTTTGCTAGGCCTGCTGGATGAACTTCTAGACTTAGAAATTTTTCATCATTTTTCGCCGGCTTTCGTGCCCTGCTATTTATAGTAAGCCTCCGAATTTTGTATCTCTTGAAGCTCGGAATGACTTGAAATTTTGCACACTGCATCCTCATAGCCTTATTGTCCTGTCGACACTGCCACTTTTAGCTGACGTGCTATTTTTAGCCTGTTTCTGAAGGTGGTTTACTATAAATAGTAACCTCATGTTTCTGGTAGCTCCACTGCTCCGATTGATCTGAAATTTTAATGAGGCGCTCCTCACCACGTGACCTGTCTGTTGACACTGACGCATGCACTCAATTTACTATTTTTAGCCTGTTTCCAATCTGACTTACTATAAATAGTAAGTGCTCCGTTTGACTTGAGATTTTACCAGCAGATAGCCTGAAGGACGCTGATCGCAGTGGTTTACACCGGTTTTCGAAAATTCTGACTTTTTGCACCTATTTTTAGGCTCCGAAGCTGAAAACCCTAATTGGCTCGCATGCGTATCAAATGAACTCTGTTTCGCTGTTTGGCCTTTGCGATCGCTCGTGAATTTGAACTGCTGGGAAGCGGCTGCCGGGACAGACCTGCTAAAAATAGCAAGTTCCTTACTGAGTGATTATCTTCGTTTGCATGTCACATCATCGCGAAGCTCTCGAAAAACCCACCAGGAAACCTCCGACATGCAAAAGAAACCCTGACATGCAAACCCTAAAAATAGCCTTGGAAGGTTGAATTCTGAAAGTGGTCGTCTCGTTTTGCATGTTATATCATCGCGAAGGTCTCGAAAAACCCAGAAGGAATATGCAGACATGCAAAGAAAAACTTTGCATCTGAACCCTGAAATTCGTGCCGGAAGCCTGACTGCTAAAAATAGTAAGTTGTCTGTTTTCTCTCAAATTTTGCACGCGAGCAGCCTGATGCGCTCTGAATGTCGTGTGACTGTCGGAATCTCAAAATAGCTAACAAATTGCCATGAACTTCACACTTACTAAAAATAGTAAGTACCTCAAATTTTGATGGAATTCTGCTGGAAGTCTGCTGGAAGCACACTGACAACAACGTTAAGCTTAGTTTTCAATTTACTGACCTTATTCAACCTTGGACTGACCAGAAACAATAAAACCCTAATTTTCAGACTTGGTCAATTTCATATTTAAATTCACTCGTTTATGTTCAAAGACGGGAACGTTCCCGAAAAGTAGACAGCAGAAAAGAGAGACAACAACAAAATGACCGAAAAGCAAAGCCAAAATTAGGGGGGTCCCCATTTGCAATGGGGTGATGTGTGAAAAACGTCACAACAGGTAGCTGATTTTTCTCATGTAATTCCTGCTCCTGATTCAATGCATTTCTCTAATCAGAAAATAGTGAAACCTCCTGTATGCTTGGAGAATGTGTCTCCAATGGCGTAGGTGACTCTACCACAACTCTCGAAGGCTCCGGCTAAACTGGCTCTTTCCTTCGAGATTATGGACCTCGTGTAACCTGTTTCTTCCTGCTAGTAGTCGACGTCCTATGATCTCCCATCAAGTTGTAGGTCAAAGGAATTGACCTACTCTTCAATCTGCTCACATGCCTTTCAACCCATGCTCTGGTGAAAGTCATGACTGGTATACAAAGCGTGTCCAAATCTGCAATCTCCAACTTGTTGATGTGTTTTTCGTGATTGCACCAACGAAGAATAAAGTCGCCAACGGCTACCCTATCCTCTCTTGATCAAAGTATCCAGCACGCTAAGATTGCGAGAGAGTTCGTGCGTTCAACTCCAAGGTTCCTTAAATGCGAATAGTCTCAGTTGGCTCGATGTGATTTGCTGGTATTTCAAGGAGACTTACGGAATTGCTCAACAGCGGAGAAAGAAATTCGAATGCTCGAAAGGTTTGTCTATGAAGCACAGGTTTCCTATTCTAACCAGAAAGTACTGAATTTAAAATGGTTGTAGGGATAAGAAAGCTCTAATCTACTCTAAGGCGTGGGACATGGCGATCAACTCTCACAAGCTTCAATCAAGCTCTGCTTTGCCTCGCTTCGGACAGCCTCCACAGAACCGGTGCAATCTTCAGAGGAGTAGCTCAAGGTGTTTAGTTCACAACTTAGCATGAAAATACCATCACAACGACGCATATAAACATACAAATCATGATCAAAGTTAAGTACACGATATTCCAGTTGACCACACAAGGCGCATTCACCATCAGCGAACACACTAGTGGTATGGATAGATGAAATTTGCTCAAATTGAAGACCACATTCCACAATTACTATCACCTTACTGTAAAATCCTACTTGAATTAGAAGGACGAAGAAACCTTGCTAGATACTCACAACAAAAGGCGAAATTCACCATCAATGAAAATTCTTTTTATTGGGAGAGTGTTCACAACAATTTCTTACAAAGTTTTAAAGGAAAAACTTTCCTTCTTCAAACTACTCTATCAATCTACGCTATGCTACTTCTAAGTTGTCCCTCTACTCTATGTCTACTGTCTAACTTAATGTCTCATGAAGGTACAAATGAGGAGGGATGCCCCTTTATATAGCTGGCCAAGTCCAACGAACGGCTCAGATTACAATCGGTTGGATGGCCCAAATCGTGCCACCTCAGCCCTAAACAAGATTCACCCTAAAAACCGCCACCAAGAGGAGTGGGGTAATAAATGAGCCACTAACATCCATCATCTTCCAGAAGATTCCTGTTTTGAAACGTGTTCACACTACTTCAACTTGCTGGACTAGTACGGCAGGCACATTCTCGATCTGAAACTTCAAGGCTGTAACTTTTCAACCTGTTGCTTGATGACGATTTTCCTCCTTGATGCTATTCTTCAACTTTGAAGTACCTGCTTGGGTTTCCACTTTTTTCTATATCCTGAGCTTTGAAAACATTTCATCTTTGCCACTTGAGTTGGGCACATACTAGGTCTCAACGCTTAGCCATTCCTTGCAACTTTTTCTTCCTTCGAGGTTGAAATGTCATCGTGCTTCATCACTTCAAGTCATCGTGCTATGGCCTCGATGTTCATCCTACAAAACAGATAGAAGAAGAGCATCAAAACACTTAATAATATAAATCCACTTTACTCACCTGATTTTCACGCTTTAACTTCCAAGGGTTCATCGTTTTCTCTAGCCAACTTCATCCTCAAATTCTTCATGCCTTAGCCAAATTTCCAACCCATCTTGTATTCTGCTTGGGCGTACTTCACTCTGATATTTCATCCAACTCAGGCTCGAGAAAAATGCTTTCATAAAGAATTTGATCAAAAATTATCTAGGTGCAACATACTTCAACATCTTTTCCTTTCTTGCCTTAGAAAAATTTTCAAACTTTTACTTAGGAAATTCATTATTTAAGTGCCCATCAAAAATCTCCATCCTAAAGGCTTCAATGAACTGTGGAAGACTTTTAAATCCATTCCTTGCCGAAGATCTTCAATACCCAAAAGAAAATTTTCCACAGAACTTGTCGGATTCATGGGTATACAATGAACGGGTTCATTTAATTTTTGAATTTTGAACCTTAGAAGAATAATTCTTCATGAAATTTAATCCATTTCTTCATCCCTGTGAGTATTTTCTTGCTCAACTTTGAAAATTTTCTTCAATCTCATGAAGCTGGCACATTCTGACTCTTTCCTATCAACTTCCCTATGCCCTAGCAAATTTCCTCATCCCCCAGCAAGCTTGGGCGTACTTCCCTCTAGAGGTGATATTTTTACGCCTTAGAAAATTTTAAGTCCTTTTTCAAGTTTGGGCGCATTACACATGGCTTACTTCAAGTTTTGACACTTAGAAAAAATTCAAACTTCACCTCCAAATATCTCTTTCTTCAAAGGCGCATATAAGGGTATGACCTTCAATTTTCACCACTCACAAACCTTTTCCATCTCCCCTCTTGAGTTGGGCACATTTGGGGTGGGCAACTCCTAGTTTCCAACACTTAGAAACTTTTTCTTAGCCATCTTAGACTTGGGCGCATTTAGCACTTTGAGGTGGATTTTCCAACGCCCTAGTCACTTTTCCCACTCTTATCTCTAGCGTGGGCGCATTCAAAGGGTAGAGGTGGAAGTCAACATTTTACCTTGAACTCAGTTGACTTGGGCGCTTTTGGCACATGGAGAAGGATTTCTTTCAGACTTAGAATTTTTTTATCAACCTTTCAAGCTTGAGGGCGCATTTCACCTATGGTGAGGGATGAAACTTTTACTTAGAAATTTTCTTGACCTCCATAACCTTGTGGGCGCATTTGAAGTATGGAGGTGGATCAAACACTTAGAAATTTTTTTAGCAACCTATTGACGTGATTTTTACGACCACACCAACACAGAATAAAGTTTCCCAACGGATACTCTATCCTCTCTTGAACAAAGTATTCAGCATGCTAAGATTGCGAGTGAGTTCATGCTTTCAACTCCAAGGTTCCGATAATGCAATAGAATACCCTCAGTTGGCTTGATGTGATTTTGCTATTTTTACGAGGGGACTTACACAATTGTTCAGGATACTTGCAAGAAACAGTAAATAGATGCTTTGAAGGGGATTTTCATGTGAATGATTTAGCTTTGAAGTGTGAGCTTTCCTAAAACTAACCAAAAGTGTGCGGAATTAAAATGGATGCAAGGTTTAGAAGGTCTAAATTCTAACCTAAATGCAAGGGGTGTTAAGCTTAATTTCAATGAACTTCAACCAAACATTGTCTAGCCTCCTATTGGATAGCTTCGACAAGGTTAGTGCAATCTTCAAAGGAGAAAAAGGATGTTCAAATCACGATCCAACGATGCATAGCTACACATGAATTTTGACCGAAGTTAAGTATAAAAGTTTTCCAGTTGACCATGTAGGACAAACTTACCATCAGTAAGATTGTTAGTAGTATGGACTAAAGAAGTTCACTTACATCAAACGTAAACACCCATAACTAACTATTTGCATGAAAATTAAGTCCTACTTGAAGTCGAAGGAAGAAGAAACCTCACAAACTACTCACAACAAAAGTTGAGTTCACCATCAATGAAATGCTTTTATTATGATTAGCCTTCGTGACAATTTCTTACAAAAATTCTCAAAGGGAGAATTCCCCTTCTCCTTCAAACAACGCAATGAAAACTATTCTAACTCTCGAAAATCTCTAACTTGATTTGATATCCAACTGACTAAATAGCTAACTAACTAGTGTACAAATGAGGGGACTCCCCTTTATATAGCTGGCCAATCCAATGAATGGTCTAGATCAAAGTACAATGAATGGCTCAGATTGAGCCACAAAACCTTAGATAAGATTTTCCCTAAAAACCGCCAGAAGGTGGAGGAGTGGCGTCGTTAATGAGTACAAAAATAGAAGATTCCTCCTTGACCACTATGGGCAATTAATGCCCACTATCCCTCCAGAAGATTCTCATCCAAGATTCTGTTTCCATTGTCCTTCTCTCTAACCGCATAAGCTATGAACCGGGCCAGCACTTCGTCAACTTCCTCCTCTGAAATTGTTGGAGTAAGATTGAGCTGATACTCCAAAATAGCTACCATCTGCTCATGCCGATCACATGACTTCCTCTAGCTCTTAATCGACTCCTGCGTGCTCTGAATGATGGCTGAGAACGTGGAAATGTTCTCGAAGTCAAGCTGAGAAAACCTCCGCATCTCGGAGAAGAAAGGCTGCAACCTTGCCTTTAAACCATCTATCTCTACCTCCTTCAGAGTCAACCTCTTGGCAAATAATGCATCCAACGTATTGAAGATGCTCTCCTGAATATTCTTCATTTCCCTCCGTATCTTCGAAGACTCTGTTGCTGCCATGTCGAAGAAGCCTTTGCCTGTGAATGCAGCTGAATGCCACCCAAGAAAATCATATATGTCCCCAGCCTAGATCACCCCTTCATCGACCAGAGTCTGCGTGGGTATGCGCATCAAAGCAGCGAGGCGAGGGATAGTCTTGTCTTGGAATATGTGAGTGTCACCCCAAGCCTGCTCAACGTTCTCCAAGAGCGAGAGGATACCTGAAGCATTCTGAAAAGAGGAGACAAGGTCGGCTATGAATTTCTCTACCTCAGCACGAACACCGCCTACCCATTTGTCTCCTTCCTGAATAGCCCTCTTCATTTCCTCGAGTCCACCAATTGACTCTCGTGGCAGCTCAGGTGGAACTTCCACTGCTGGTCCCTCTTGAGCACAAGGATGCGATAGATGTTGCACATATCCGACCAATGCCCTATGCTCCTTCAATCTTTTATATTTTTCCTCCTTTCATACCATCCTATCCTTTAGGGCCTGGAAGGAGTTTTCTGCTTCCTCAACAACTTGAGTCCCAGAAGGACATCCTAACTCAATGGTGGTGACAGTGTAATTTTCCGGCATTACATCACCCAAGTCACAATCCTCCCTCGGAACAGCTACATGAAAAGTGCGTGAACCACCCTCTTTAGTTTCCATCCGGGAATACTTTCTGGCTCTCTTCCTCTTGGGTGACTTACTTGTTCTATTCAGAAGTTCTTCCATTTCCACTGCCAGGTCAGCATCGTCCTCTTGATCTCTCTGTATTGCACGTGGGAGCCAATCACGCTGAGCATCATAAACAATGAGGGTTTGCTCTTCAGTTGCCTCCACTTCACGAACTCCCTCCTGAGCGATATTTGGCTGAGGCTCATCCGTCTCCATACGCTGACTGTCCTCCCCATGAGCTCTATCCTCAAGTTCTATAATATCTTCCTCTTCGAAAGCCGCCCCAAGTGCACAATCAAAGCAGATATTTGTTTCTGTCTCTTCTCCTTCATCTGGCTAATCAACGCCCTCGGGAGCATTGGCGCTTTGACTATCCACTTCTCTTGGCAGCGGTTGGTTGACCTCTCCAACCTCTGGCTCCTCATTTGCTCTACCTCTCTGATTCGCAAACATTGAGACCTCATGTACGCTGGAGGATTGAGCCAGCAACCGAGTGGGTGACGTCTCCTCTGATCTCTCGAGTTCAGGCTGAGTTGGCTCTTCCTACTGCTGTGGCTCTGAAGCTTGGGCGATTTGCTTCCTCTTCTTTGCTGACACCGGTGGCCTCCGATTGCCCATAAGGTTGTACGAGAGAGAGAGATCTTTTCAACCTGTGGACATGTCCATCCACCCAACTCCTTGTAAAGGTCATGACAGGCATAGACAAGGTGTCTAAGTCTACAATTTCCGGCTCGGCCCAATCCGGAGGTGGAATTGGCATATTCTTTATTGTCTCATAATCTAGGTGCGTGAGTTTGGCATCTTCTTCAACTTGATTCGGCACTGGGACCACCTCGCATTCTCTGATCAGCTTTAGGGGCAATCTAGAGAACGTTCTTCTTCTAATCTCGCCTTCATCTTGCGCATTTGCCCAAAAGTCTTCCAAGTGGGTCCTGTGCCTGTACTCTTCACCTTGTACAGTGCCAATCTTTCCTCAAGGATCAAAGTCCTGCCGGCTGGTATGGAGCGTAAGTTGATAAAATTGCAGCTCCTCTTCCGCCTCCTTAGCTGCTTGCAACGAAGGGCATTCCTCAAGTGAATTTCCCAAAATGAGAGGAAAGTGTAAACCTCCCTTCTTTTTCCTTCTTATAATCTTGTCATAGGCCACCAGTTGCCTAGACACCCCAAGCATGATCATCCTGTCAGTAGGGTACCTCGGCAGTCGGTACGCATAGGAATGGTGACTCGGCAGCCTCAGATAAGTGAATTTGGGGAATTGGATAAACCAAAACCCATACTCCTCGATAAATTCTTGTGCCTCCTGGGATATCCTCTGCTGCAATCTCCCCTGAAGAGACCTCGTGATGTACATGGTGAAGGCATCATTCACCCTCTTGAAATGAGGAGTGTTCGTGAGATGCAACTGCCTACAAGATTCATGAATCTTGAACTGGTTGAAGCCACACCCAATTGGTTCCTGATATGCCAGCCCCTTGTACTTCGTCATCCGTGCCAACATGTAGATAACATACGAGCTCATATAGAACGTCCTTGTTCTCCTCAGATTTTTGAACTGCTCATTGATGTTATCGCTTATCATCTGAGCCCAATTCATTTCCACCTTTCCTCCGAGCACCACGCTGATATAGAAAAACATCCATGGCTTGAACACATACGCTTGTGGGCTGCCATTGACCCGATTGAGCATCATGATAATGTCGCAGTATTCTTGATTTAGCTCTTCAGAGATGATCTACTTCGGCAACTTCGCGCCAAGCGGCTTCGGCTTCCTCATCCAGGTGGTATTGATTCTCTTCATGCACTTATCGAAAGATGTGGCGTACATCTTGTCGGCCTTCTCCTTTGATTTATATAACATCTTATCTGTGGCCAGGATCCCGAAAGCTTCACCAATTGCATCCGGTGTGAAGTTAGCTAACAGCTTGCCCTCCGGAGAAAGAATTGTTTGGCTGTCTGAGTCGTAATGGTTCGCACACTCCATGATGAGTTCTGGACATCGGACTGCCGGCGGGAAACCAGCTGCATCGGACAACCCACTTGTCACCATGCTATGTGAGGTAGCCGTCGGAGGATTGCCACCTTGTCCATATATCCTTCTTCTGAAAGTCTCGAGATTGAAGGATCCGAGGTTGGTGTCCGTCAAGTTTCCAAGCTTCGAGACGAACTTCGACTCAGGAATAAAAGATTTCTTCAAACTCTTGATAATCACCTGCCTAGAAGCATTCTCTTTGCCAGCTTCAGTATTTCCAGCCTTAGCTCCAGCCTTGCTTGTTCCGGCAACGTCAGCTCTTCGACTCTCAGCCATCTGCAAAACAAAAAAGCAACATTACAATCCAAACTTTTAAAAAAATAAAAACCTCGTGAGATGGCTGGCAAATGGAGTTGGCTGCGAAAAGAAAATAAAATTAATAACTCCAGCAGAAAAACTCCAACTTCAAACCTCGATAAATTTAAACTTCGAAAATTAAAACTCCGAACTTCAGCAATTTGCAGCCACAATAATTTCAATCCTCGGGAAGAAGTCAACTTTAGAAAATACTTCAAGTTTCAGCAACTTCAAAACAATTTAAACTTCACCTCTTCTCAGCAATTTGGGGAAATAATCCTCTTCAGCAATTCCAATCTCTACTTCAGATTTTATTCTCTCAATACTCAGCAACTTCGGAAGATTTTAAATCTCAGCAACTCCGAGCAACTCAAGCAATTTCGACCTCCAGCACTAAGAAAAATAATCAGACAATTTCAGCCTTCAGCAACTCAACTTCCAGCAACTTCAGAAATTCACAGCTCAACGAAAACTTTCAGCTCTTCTGCACGAATCTCAACTTTGAATTGTGTGAAATGAAAATGAAAATCTCCGAAGTTTTATAATTGACAGCTGGCGCCTGAATTAGCAAATGCCATTAATTCTCTTCGCCATAACTTAGAAATTTTCCGATTTTGAAAGAGAATATTCCCAATCATCATTCAGTCGTCATAGCAATTTGCTAATCTGGGAGATTCTTTCCTTGATTTAAATTTAAACTTTCCCTCCCGGCTGCCAGTTATCTTCAACTGACTAAAGTAATTTCGAGAAACTTTAAAATTCACTTTAGTTTTAAAAAAAATATCACTGCTTTTAAAATGGCAAATTAAAATTTAAAATTTAATTGTATTGCCATTTAATTTTATTTGACAAATTATTTCACTTCGCCAGTATCCGTGAAAAATCAACGTAAGCACTTTAAAATGGCTAGGCACAATTTATTTTCCGTCCATAATAAATCCGAAATAAATTCCCACGATTAAAATCTTCCGAATTTTAAAACTTCATGGGTCCAAATTAAAGGGGAACTTTTTTATTTAAACTTTGGAAAATAATAATTTAATTTATTGTGCTTAACTTCTCTGACTTAGGCAAATTTCGAATTATTTGCCTCGAGCAAGTTTTAATTTCTTCCAACGCCTTTTTATTTTCTTACTCTTCAATCTCGCCTTAGGAAGACAATTTAAATGCTAGCCCCAGTTTAGGCACATTTAATACTTTAAGCTTTATTTAAAAATTTGCCTTAGTCTTTATATCTTCTCCACTTGCTTAGGCGCACACGAGTTGATGAACTTCATTTAATTGCCATAGTCCAAATTCAAACGCCTTACTTAAAATTTTAAAACTCAACCTCTTCTTGCTAAGGTGCATATGATGTATGCTTCTCCAAATTTTCACCAACTCCATGATGCTGGCGCGCATATTATAGCTTGAAGTTTCATTTTGTGACTTAGACAAATTTCAACTTAACTTCAACCTCCTTGGGTGCCAATGGCAGGCAAAGCCTTCGAATGTCAACACTTGGTTATTTAGTCACCTCCTTCCTCCCAGGCGCAAATGACCATTGGAGCTTTGTGTTTCCCACGTTTAGACAAGATCTTCTTTAAGGCGCATACAAGAGGGTGGACTTTAAAATGGGGGCGCATTTGAGTGGGAGGCTTTCGATATTCATAACTTAGAATATTTTCCAAGTCAAAAGGGGGCACATTTCATGTCTTCAACTTTCAATTTTATGACTTCGAAGCTCTTTGATGTGTTCTCTTCCCTAGGCGCATTCTGGAGGTGCTCCTTTGAGTTCTCATACTTAGAATATTTCTCAAGTCATATCTACCCAAGGGCGCATATAGGGGTGTCTGCTTTGAGTTTAATGACTTAGTGATATTTTCAATCACCCTCCTTGACCCTAGGCGCATTTGGCACTCTGGACTTTCAATTTATTTGCCTTAGTCAAATTTCCAGTCTCTAGCCTCTCCCTCTCAAAGTCAGGCGCAAATCCACCCTTGAGGTTCCATTTTTGAACACTTGATAAAAAATTTGTTCTTCAAGCTATTAGGCGCAAATCCATGGTCTAGCTTCCAATTTGACCTTCTTAGCAACTTTGGGTGCATTTGGCAAGGGCAACTTTTAATTTTCATACTTAGAAAATTCCTTGCATAGCCACCTTGTGATGGGCGCAAATGGCATGTTCTACTTTCATTTCCACGCCTTAGAAACTTTTAAGTTTCAACTTCTTCTTCCAGGCACAAAAAGGAGGTCATGCTTCCACTTTATACCTTGGGCGCAAATAACCATGTGAGCTTTGAACTTCAAGGGCGCATATGAGAGGGGTTGCTTTGAGTTTGGGGGCGCAAATCACATGTTGAGCTTCAAATTTTGTCAACTCTAAGCTCAAGGGCGCACTTCAACCTTGGGCTTCCAATTCGTTTGCCTTAGTCAAATTCACCAACCCATCTTCATGGCCTTGGGCGCAAATCCACTCTTGGACTTCAAGTCTTTGACACTTAGAAAAATTTCAATTCTTCAAGCTTGGGCGCATACAAGAGGGTGAACTTCCATTTTCCAGACTTAGACAAATTTCATGGATCTTCTCATGAGTCAGGGCGCATTTGGGGGTGCCTCCTTCAAGTTTTGGTGCCTTAGAAGAATTTTAATGCTTCCTCTTCTTCAAGGCGCATATGGGGGCCTTAGCTCTCAATTTCAAGCCCTTAGTGAAATTTCATCAATTCATTCCCTCAAGTTTGGGCGCATTTGCCATGGGGGGCATCAAATTTCAACTACTTAGAAGATTTTGAGTCACTTTCAAAGTGGGGCGCATTTGACCCATGGAGGCTTCAATTTCGACACTTAGAAAATTTTGAAGTTCTCACCCTGTCTTCAAGGGCGCATATAACACATGGAGGTTTCAATTTTAATGCCTTGGTAAAATTTTCATCTATCTTTAGCCTCTTAAAGCAAGTTTTGGTGCTGGACTTGAAAAATTATCAAACTTGATGTGTTTTGTGCCCTTTGCCAAATTTAGGGTAATTTTCTCCTACTAACCCTAATTTGCCTTGACTTTCTATTTATAGAAAGTTCCTCAAATTTCGTGCTTTGAATTGACCTTTGACTCCAGAAAGCTTGTTTTTGCCTTGTTTTGAACCCCGAGACGTAATTGTGCCGCTAATGCCTGATATTTGCCTGTACCTGCCATTTTTAGCAACAAGCCATTTTTAGCAACTTGCTAAAAATAGCAACTGCTCAGAAAGTCCTCTAGTTTCACGTGTTGAATGCCAGAAATGTGGTGATCGTGGCTAGATGTCGTATCTGCCTGACTTTTGTGTTTTTCCCTTGAATTTAGGAAACCCTAATTCCTCCATTTCTGCCTGCTAAAAATAGCAAGTGTCTGATTCTCCATTCTCTGCAACTCCGTTTGTCTTGAAATTCGCGCCAAGGGGTCCTCATCGCATGTTTGAGCCGTTCATACTGAGGCTTTGTGATGACCTGCTATTCTTGGCATGTTTTGAAGTGGCTTACTATTCATAGCAGCTGCTTGATTTTGAGACTTCCTTAGCTCCATTCGAGTTGAAATTTGAATGTTGTGATCCTCGTTGGTAAACTTGCCTATCTACACTGGCGCCCGAAGTCAACTTTCTATTTATAGCCCGTGTCGGGAATGCCTTACTGAAAATAGTAAGTGCTCCGATTGTCTTCAAATTTGGCCAACAGACTCCTCGGAAGATGTTGATTATGGTGGGATACTTCAATTTTGGAAATTTTGATGTTTGACACCTCACCTCGTGGCCCGAAGCCCGAAACCCTAATACGTCTTGCATGTGCCTCAAACGAGCTCAATTCAATTCCATTTCAGTTGTATGTTATCATGTTCGCAATTCTGAAGTGTCGGGCAGCTGCTAGAGCGGTACCTGCTAAAAATAGAAAGTGGTTGAAAAGGTTACTGATTGTTTGCCGGATGATTTTGCATGTCACACCGCTCGAGGGACCTTGAAAAACCCAGAAAAATCATCAACATGCAAGCACTGGCTGAAAATAGCAAGTTTTTGAAAAGCGACCAGCTTCGCTTGCATGTTACACCGTTGCGAAGGTCTTGGAAAACCCAGAAAGAATATGCCGACATGCGCTGAGAAAAATCTGCATGCAAACCCTAATATCGGCCTCCGAAGGCTGAGCGTTGAAAGTCGTCGTCCTGCACATCACTGCGAAGGTCTCGAAAAACCCACAAAGAATCTCAGGGCATGCATCTGAAAACTCAACGTGCAAACCCTGAAATCGGCCTCCGAAGTCGAACTGCTAAAAATAGCAAGTCGTTCGTTTCTGCTCAAATTTTGCCAGTGATGAGTTCAACGTGTTCAGAATGTAATGTAGTTGTCAGAATGTGAAAATCTTGAGAAGGTCAACCCTAAACTGACACTTACTAAAAATAGAAAATTGGCAGAATTCAGTGAAAATTCAGGGGAAGCCTGCCGGAAGGATTCTAACAGCAATGCTAAGCTCAAAAGTTGATCAACCAACGTAGTTTGACCTCAAAGCAGTCTAAAGATGTAAAAACCTAATTCGCTAGTAAACACTCCAGACTTAGCCAAAATTCGAACCCAAGTCAAATGGTAAGTACACTAGACAGAAAGAAAAGATCAGACCAGAGAGAGACGGACCAGAAGACCCAAACCAAAAGACCCGAATGAAGCAAAAATTAGGGGGTCCCCATCTGCAATGGGGCGATGTGTGAAAAGGTCACAACACAACCCTTCAAGGCAAGTTGCGCGCATATGGAGGCATGAGCAGGATGAAACACGACTTAGAAAACTTTCTTTGACCTCCAGCTGAGGATGGGCACATTTAGGGGGTCAAGGTTCCAATTTCCCACACTTAGAGAAATTTCAAGCTCCATCAAGTCAAGGGCGCATTTGACATGTCTAGCTTCCATTTTCTAGCACTTAGAAATTTTCAACTCCCCTCAAGCCTGCAAGGGCGCATGTGGAAGTCTGAGCTTCTGATTCCAGGGACTTAGTAGAATTTTAGTCACTTCTTTTTCTCCTTGGGCGCATTTTGATGCTGGAGCTTTCAATTTCTCAGACTTGGTGAATTTTCAACTTTTTGTCTTATTTAAGGCGAATTGTTTTTGATGCCCTTAGCTTACCCTAATTTGCTATTTTTAGAAAGTTTGTCAATTTTGCATTTCAAGCTCCAAAAGGCTGGATTTTGCTTTGTTCTAAACCTCAGGATGTGTTTGTGCTACTGATGTATGATATATGTCTGTACTTGCTATTTTTAGCAACTTACTAAAAATAGCAATTGCTCAAAATGCCTTCAAATTTTGCGTGCCGATTGCCCAAAGGGTGTTGATCGTGATTGGATGTTGCTTCTGCATGATTGTCATATTCCGCCCTTGATTTTAGGAAACCCTAATTCCTCTGCACCAGCCTGCTAAAAATAGTAAGGGCTTGATTTTCCATCTTCTGTAACTCCGAACGATTTGAAATTTTAAACACGGGAGACCTATGACCTTGTCAGCCTGTTCACACTACTACTCCAAGTTGGCCTGCTATTTTTAGCCCACTTCTCAAGGTAGTTTGCTATTTATAGTAACTACTTGTTTTTGAGACCTCCACAACTCCGTTTGACTTGAAATTCGAATGACGTGCTCCTTGCCACGTGACCTGCCTGTTGACATCGGCGCCTGTTGCTAACTTACTATTTTTAGCCTATTTCAGGAATGCCTTACTATAAATAGTAAGTGCTCCGATTGCCTTCAAATTTTACCAGTGGATAGCTGGAAAGATACTGATCGCGGTGGGATACACTGGTTTTCAAAAATTTTGGCATTTTACCCCTCTTTTTGGGTCCCGACACTGTAAACCCTAATCTGACTTGCATGTATATCAAATGACCTCCGTTTGTTCTTGTTTCTGTTGCATTGCAATCAATTTGTGATTCTGAAGTGTTGGGAGGCGACTGCCAGAATGCATTTGCTAAAAATAGTAAGTTCCTGAATAAGTGATCATCTTCGTTTGCATGTCACATCACTGCGAAGCTCTCGAAAAAACCCATAAGGAATATGCAGACATGCAAAGAAAACTCCGACATGCAAACCCTAAAAATAGCCTCCATTGGCTGAACCCTGAAAGTCATTATCTCACTTTGCATGTTACACCATCGCAAAGGTCTCTGAAAACCCAGAAGGAATCTCCAGAAATGCGCTGAAAAACTCTGCATATAGACCTTGAAATTTCCACCTGAAGCTGAACTGCTAAAAATAGTAAGTTGTCCGTTTCAACTCAAATTTTGCCAGTGAGTAGCTTGATGTGTTCTGGATGCAGTGTGATTGTCGAAACTTCAGAAAATGCTGAGAGAACGCCCTGAATTGCACACTTACTAAAAATAGTAAGTTGCCGGACCCTGATGAAATTTTGCTAAGAACCTACTGGAAGCATGCTGACAACAATGTTAATCTTTGTTTTCAATTTATTCACCTCGTTTAACCTCGGATTGACCAAAAAGATAGAAACCCTAATTTTCAGACTTGGCCAAAAGTTCTTGTTTAAGCCCACAGACGGACACATCCCCTGAAAGGGCAGACAACAGAAAAGAGAGACAACGACAAAACGATCGAAAAGCAAGGCCAAAAGGCCGAAACGAAGCGAAAATTAAGGGGTCCCCATTTGCAATGGGGCAATGTGTGAAAAAGGTCACAACACGGCTCCGACCAATCTGGGAGTGGAAGTGGTGTGTCTCTCACTACCTCATAATTTGGATGGAGGATGTTCATGTCCTCGTCCACCTAGTCTAGTACTGGAATAATTTCACACTCCCTAATCATGCCCAATGGTAGCCTTTAGAACATCCTCTTCCTAACTTCAGCTTCATCCAATGCACCAGCCCAGTAATCTTCAATATTTGCTTTGTGCCTGAACTCTTATGATAGTATCCATCTGATATTGCTATGGGGGTCATAATGTTGTCTGCTGGTGTGATAAGAAAAGTGGAAGAATTGAAGCTCGTTTTCAGCTTCCCTAGCTGCCTGAGGTGAAGGACACACTTCATCTGAATTCCCCATGATAATCGGGAAGTCAATTCCTCCTTTTTTCTTCCTCTTCTGAATCTTATCATAGGCAATCAGTTGCCTAGATATCTCTAACATCAAAATTCTATTTGTTGGGTACTTGGGCAATCTATACAGGTATGAAGAAAACCCTTGCAACCTAATATAAGTAAACTTCGGAAACTGAATAAACCAGCAACCATAACTTTCTATTAATTCCTGAGCTTCCCTCGAGATCTTGTGATAAGTCCTTTGCTGAAGTAATCTCGTTATATGCATGGTGAAGGCATCATTGACCCGCTTGTAATGGGACATGCTTGTCAGGTGCAGCTGCAGACAAGCCTCATGAATTTTGAACTGATGAGAGCCACAACCAATTGGCTCCTTGTATGAAATTCCCCTGTATTTCGTCATACGAGCCAACATATATACCACGTATGAGCCCATGTAAAAAGTCTTTGTCCTCCTCAAACTCCGAAGCTGCTCGTGCAAGTTGTCACTAATCATCATCGCCCAGTTAATATGTTCTTTCCCCTCCAGCACGAGACTGATATAATAGAATATCCAAGGCTCAAAAATGTCTGGGGGAAGCCTCCAACTTTGTTGAGCATCATGATCAGGTAACAGTACTCCTGCTTCAAATCATCTGATATTATCTACTTTAGCAACTTCATGCGAGAGAGCTTGGGCTTGTTCATCCAGCGAGCGTTGGTCATATCAGCACATCTCTCGAATGTTGAAGCATACATTCACTCAACACGCTCTCTCATCTTATAAATCATCCTCTCGTGTGATGGGATTCCAAATGCTTAGCCAATAGCTGTAGGAGTGAGGTTGGCGAACAATCTACCATCAAGCGAAACAATAGACCTATGATCTGGATCGTAGCAGTTAGCACACTCCATCATCAGCTCTAGACACTAAATAGATGGCAGAAAACCAGCAGCTACATACAGCCCACTTCGAACAATATTGTGGTAAGTGATTGAAGGACGATGACTGCCAACTCCCATCATTCGACTTTTAAAAGCCTCCATGTTGAAAGAACCCAAATTTGTGTCAGCCAGCTTGCCCAACTTCGAAAAGAATTTCGACTCCGGCAGGAACGGCTTGCTCAACTTCTTGATAACAACCTATCTAGATGCAGCATTACTATCTCTACCAATTGCTCTTACTTCAGCCATCCTACAAAACAACAAACAGTCATCAACAATTTAACTTAGAAAAAATAAAATAACATCGGGGCTGCCAATCAACTTTTGAAAAATGAGGAGCTTCAACATTCAATTCTAACTTCAAACCTCAACTTCTCCTCTAGCAACTTCGAACTTTCAACACTTAGAAAAATTCTCAAGCAAGCTTCAGCAACTTCAAGACTTTGAGAAAATCGGCCAACTTCACTTCTAACACTTCTCAACACTTAGACTTTTCAAATTTTGCACTCTTCAAAGTTCAGCTTCAACAATCCTCCTTTACTTCAAATCGAACTTCTTCACCAAGTCTCTGCTTGCACTACAATCCTTACTTCAGAGCTCAAGTCATACTCTTTCAGCTGATGGAGAAAAATGAATAAACTTCACGACTCAAATAGCTGGGTCGAATTCTAGAAGAAGCTATCTTTAGCCAGCTTATTAAATTTCCACTACTCCTCTACAGGAATTCAAATTTCCCTCCTCTATCAGTTGTAACACTTGTCATCTAGCGTCAAGAATGAATATCTTGACCTTCTAGAATTTCCAAAAGATTCACTTCACTGGTCAAGGCGTACTTAGCATTTTTAATTCACTTTTTTAACTTCAATTGCATCTTTAAGAATTTCACCAACTGGAATGCTGATCTCTGATTTTATTCATCT
>VDFB02287452.1:0-25408 GCA_007258455.2 Sequoia sempervirens
ATAGAACGTCCTTGTTCTCCTCAGATTTTTGAACTGCTCATTGATGTTATCGCTTATCATCTGAGCCCAATTCATTTCCACCTTTCCTCCGAGCACCACGCTGATATAGAAAAACATCCATGGCTTGAACACATACGCTTGTGGGCTGCCATTGACCCGATTGAGCATCATGATAATGTCGCAGTATTCTTGATTTAGCTCTTCAGAGATGATCTACTTCGGCAACTTCGCGCCAAGCGGCTTCGGCTTCCTCATCCAGGTGGTATTGATTCTCTTCATGCACTTATCGAAAGATGTGGCGTACATCTTGTCGGCCTTCTCCTTTGATTTATATAACATCTTATCTGTGGCCAGGATCCCGAAAGCTTCACCAATTGCATCCGGTGTGAAGTTAGCTAACAGCTTGCCCTCCGGAGAAAGAATTGTTTGGCTGTCTGAGTCGTAATGGTTCGCACACTCCATGATGAGTTCTGGACATCGGACTGCCGGCGGGAAACCAGCTGCATCGGACAACCCACTTGTCACCATGCTATGTGAGGTAGCCGTCGGAGGATTGCCACCTTGTCCATATATCCTTCTTCTGAAAGTCTCGAGATTGAAGGATCCGAGGTTGGTGTCCGTCAAGTTTCCAAGCTTCGAGACGAACTTCGACTCAGGAATAAAAGATTTCTTCAAACTCTTGATAATCACCTGCCTAGAAGCATTCTCTTTGCCAGCTTCAGTATTTCCAGCCTTAGCTCCAGCCTTGCTTGTTCCGGCAACGTCAGCTCTTCGACTCTCAGCCATCTGCAAAACAAAAAAGCAACATTACAATCCAAACTTTTAAAAAAATAAAAACCTCGTGAGATGGCTGGCAAATGGAGTTGGCTGCGAAAAGAAAATAAAATTAATAACTCCAGCAGAAAAACTCCAACTTCAAACCTCGATAAATTTAAACTTCGAAAATTAAAACTCCGAACTTCAGCAATTTGCAGCCACAATAATTTCAATCCTCGGGAAGAAGTCAACTTTAGAAAATACTTCAAGTTTCAGCAACTTCAAAACAATTTAAACTTCACCTCTTCTCAGCAATTTGGGGAAATAATCCTCTTCAGCAATTCCAATCTCTACTTCAGATTTTATTCTCTCAATACTCAGCAACTTCGGAAGATTTTAAATCTCAGCAACTCCGAGCAACTCAAGCAATTTCGACCTCCAGCACTAAGAAAAATAATCAGACAATTTCAGCCTTCAGCAACTCAACTTCCAGCAACTTCAGAAATTCACAGCTCAACAAAAACTTTCAGCTCTTCTGCACGAATCTCAACTTCGAATTGTGTGAAATGAAAATGAAAATCTTCGAAGTTTTATAATTGACAACTGGCGCCTGAATTAGCAAATGCCATTAATTCTCTTCGCCATAACTTAGAAATTTTCCGATTTTGAAAGAGAATATTCCCAATCATCATTCAGTCGTCATAGCAATTTGCTAATCTGGGAGATTCTTTCCTTGATTTAAATTTAAACTTTCCCTCCCGGCTGCCAGTTATCTTCAACTGACTGAAGTAATTTCGAGAAACTTTAAAATTCACTTTAGTTTTAAAAAAAATATCACTGCTTTTAAAATGGCAAATTAAAATTTAAAATTTAATTGTATTGCCATTTAATTTTATTTGAGAAATTATTTCACTTCGCCAGTATCCGTGAAAAATCAACGTAAGCACTTTAAAATGGCTAGGCACAATTTATTTTCCGTCCATAATAAATCCGAAATAAATTCCCACGATTAAAATCTTCCGAATTTTAAAACTTCATGGGTCCAAATTAAAGGGGAACTTTTTTATTTAAACTTTGGAAAATAATAATTTAATTTATTGTGCTTAACTTCTCTGACTTAGGCAAATTTCGAATTATTTGCCTCGAGCAAGTTTTAATTTCTTCCAACGCCTTTTTATTTTCTTACTCTTCAATCTCGCCTTAGGAAGACAATTTAAATGCTAGCCCCAGTTTAGGCACATTTAATACTTTAAGCTTTATTTAAAAATTTGCCTTAGTCTTTATATCTTCTCCACTTGCTTAGGCGCACACGAGTTGATGAACTTCATTTAATTGCCATAGTCCAAATTCAAACGCCTTACTTAAAATTTTAAAACTCAACCTCTTCTTGCTAAGGTGCATATGATGTATGCTTCTCCAAATTTTCACCAACTCCATGATGCTGGCGCGCATATTATAGCTTGAAGTTTCATTTTGTGACTTAGACAAATTTCAACTTAACTTCAACCTCCTTGGGTGCCAATGGCAGGCAAAGCCTTCGAATGTCAACACTTGGTTATTTAGTCACCTCCTTCCTCCCAGGCGCAAATGACCATTGGAGCTTTGTGTTTCCCACGTTTAGACAAGATCTTCTTTAAGGCGCATACAAGAGGGTGGACTTTAAAATGGGGGCGCATTTGAGTGGGAGGCTTTCGATATTCATAACTTAGAATATTTTCCAAGTCAAAAGGGGGCACATTTCATGTCTTCAACTTTCAATTTTATGACTTCGAAGCTCTTTGATGTGTTCTCTTCCCTAGGCGCATTCTGGAGGTGCTCCTTTGAGTTCTCATACTTAGAATATTTCTCAAGTCATATCTACCCAAGGGCGCATATAGGGGTGTCTGCTTTGAGTTTAATGACTTAGTGATATTTTCAATCACCCTCCTTGACCCTAGGCGCATTTGGCACTCTGGACTTTCAATTTATTTGCCTTAGTCAAATTTCCAGTCTCTAGCCTCTCCCTCTCAAAGTCAGGCGCAAATCCACCCTTGAGGTTCCATTTTTGAACACTTGATAAAAAATTTGTTCTTCAAGCTATTAGGCGCAAATCCATGGTCTAGCTTCCAATTTGACCTTCTTAGCAACTTTGGGTGCATTTGGCAAGGGCAACTTTTAATTTTCATACTTAGAAAATTCCTTGCATAGCCACCTTGTGATGGGCGCAAATGGCATGTTCTACTTTCATTTCCACGCCTTAGAAACTTTTAAGTTTCAACTTCTTCTTCCAGGCACAAAAAGGAGGTCATGCTTCCACTTTATACCTTGGGCGCAAATAACCATGTGAGCTTTGAACTTCAAGGGCGCATATGAGAGGGGTTGCTTTGAGTTTGGGGGCGCAAATCACATGTTGAGCTTCAAATTTTGTCAACTCTAAGCTCAAGGGCGCACTTCAACCTTGGGCTTCCAATTCGTTTGCCTTAGTCAAATTCACCAACCCATCTTCATGGCCTTGGGCGCAAATCCACTCTTGGACTTCAAGTCTTTGACACTTAGAAAAATTTCAATTCTTCAAGCTTGGGCGCATACAAGAGGGTGAACTTCCATTTTCCAGACTTAGACAAATTTCATGGATCTTCTCATGAGTCAGGGCGCATTTGGGGGTGCCTCCTTCAAGTTTTGGTGCCTTAGAAGAATTTTAATGCTTCCTCTTCTTCAAGGCGCATATGGGGGCCTTAGCTCTCAATTTCAAGCCCTTAGTGAAATTTCATCAATTCATTCCCTCAAGTTTGGGCGCATTTGCCATGGGGGGCATCAAATTTCAACTACTTAGAAGATTTTGAGTCACTTTCAAAGTGGGGCGCATTTGACCCATGGAGGCTTCAATTTCGACACTTAGAAAATTTTGAAGTTCTCACCCTGTCTTCAAGGGCGCATATAACACATGGAGGTTTCAATTTTAATGCCTTGGTAAAATTTTCATCTATCTTTAGCCTCTTAAAGCAAGTTTTGGTGCTGGACTTGAAAAATTATCAAACTTGATGTGTTTTGTGCCCTTTGCCAAATTTAGGGTAATTTTCTCCTACTAACCCTAATTTGCCTTGACTTTCTATTTATAGAAAGTTCCTCAAATTTCGTGCTTTGAATTGACCTTTGACTCCAGAAAGCTTGTTTTTGCCTTGTTTTGAACCCCGAGACGTAATTGTGCCGCTAATGCCTGATATTTGCCTGTACCTGCCATTTTTAGCAACAAGCCATTTTTAGCAACTTGCTAAAAATAGCAACTGCTCAGAAAGTCCTCTAGTTTCACGTGTTGAATGCCAGAAATGTGGTGATCGTGGCTAGATGTCGTATCTGCCTGACTTTTGTGTTTTTCCCTTGAATTTAGGAAACCCTAATTCCTCCATTTCTGCCTGCTAAAAATAGCAAGTGTCTGATTCTCCATTCTCTGCAACTCCGTTTGTCTTGAAATTCGCGCCAAGGGGTCCTCATCGCATGTTTGAGCCGTTCATACTGAGGCTTTGTGATGACCTGCTATTCTTGGCATGTTTTGAAGTGGCTTACTATTCATAGCAGCTGCTTGATTTTGAGACTTCCTTAGCTCCATTCGAGTTGAAATTTGAATGTTGTGATCCTCGTTGGTAAACTTGCCTATCTACACTGGCGCCCGAAGTCAACTTTCTATTTATAGCCCGTGTCGGGAATGCCTTACTGAAAATAGTAAGTGCTCCGATTGTCTTCAAATTTGGCCAACAGACTCCTCGGAAGATGTTGATTATGGTGGGATACTTCAATTTTGGAAATTTTGATGTTTGACACCTCACCTCGTGGCCCGAAGCCCGAAACCCTAATACGTCTTGCATGTGCCTCAAACGAGCTCAATTCAATTCCATTTCAGTTGTATGTTATCATGTTCGCAATTCTGAAGTGTCGGGCAGCTGCTAGAGCGGTACCTGCTAAAAATAGAAAGTGGTTGAAAAGGTTACTGATTGTTTGCCGGATGATTTTGCATGTCACACCGCTCGAGGGACCTTGAAAAACCCAGAAAAATCATCAACATGCAAGCACTGGCTGAAAATAGCAAGTTTTTGAAAAGCGACCAGCTTCGCTTGCATGTTACACCGTTGCGAAGGTCTTGGAAAACCCAGAAAGAATATGCCGACATGCGTGAAAAATCATGCAAACCCTAATATCGGCTCCCTGGCGTTGAAAGTCGTCGTCCTGCACATCACTGAAGGTCTCGAAAAACCCACAAAGAATCTCGGGGCATGCATCGAAAACTCAACGTGCAAACCCGAAATCGCCAGGAAGTCGAACCTGCTAAAAATAGCAAGTCGTTCGTTTCTGCTCAAATTTTGCCAGTGATGAGTTCAACGTGTTCAGAATGTAATGTAGTTGTCAGAATGGAAATCTTCGAGGGGTCGGCTGGTGACGCCACTAAAAATAGAAATTGAAATTGTTGAAAATTCAGGGGAAGCCTGCCGGAAGGATTCTAACAGCAATGCTAAGCTCAAAAGTTGATCAACCAACGTAGTTTGACCTCAAAGCAGTCTAAAGATGTAAAAACCTAATTCGCTAGTAAACACTCCAGACTTAGCCAAAATTCGAACCCAAGTCAAATGGTAAGTACACTAGACAGAAAGAAAAGATCAGACCAGAGAGAGACGGACCAGAAGACCCAAACCAAAAGACCCGAATGAAGCAAAAATTAGGGGGTCCCCATCTGCAATGGGGCGATGTGTGAAAAGGTCACAACACAACCCTTCAAGGCAAGTTGCGCGCATATGGAGGCATGAGCAGGATGAAACACGACTTAGAAAACTTTCTTTGACCTCCAGCTGAGGATGGGCACATTTAGGGGGTCAAGGTTCCAATTTCCCACACTTAGAGAAATTTCAAGCTCCATCAAGTCAAGGGCGCATTTGACATGTCTAGCTTCCATTTTCTAGCACTTAGAAATTTTCAACTCCCCTCAAGCCTGCAAGGGCGCATGTGGAAGTCTGAGCTTCTGATTCCAGGGACTTAGTAGAATTTTAGTCACTTCTTTTTCTCCTTGGGCGCATTTTGATGCTGGAGCTTTCAATTTCTCAGACTTGGTGAATTTTCAACTTTTTGTCTTATTTAAGGCGAATTGTTTTTGATGCCCTTAGCTTACCCTAATTTGCTATTTTTAGAAAGTTTGTCAATTTTGCATTTCAAGCTCCAAAAGGCTGGATTTTGCTTTGTTCTAAACCTCAGGATGTGTTTGTGCTACTGATGTATGATATATGTCTGTACTTGCTATTTTTAGCAACTTACTAAAAATAGCAATTGCTCAAAATGCCTTCAAATTTTGCGTGCCGATTGCCCAAAGGGTGTTGATCGTGATTGGATGTTGCTTCTGCATGATTGTCATATTCCGCCCTTGATTTTAGGAAACCCTAATTCCTCTGCACCAGCCTGCTAAAAATAGTAAGGGCTTGATTTTCCATCTTCTGTAACTCCGAACGATTTGAAATTTTAAACACGGGAGACCTATGACCTTGTCAGCCTGTTCACACTACTACTCCAAGTTGGCCTGCTATTTTTAGCCCACTTCTCAAGGTAGTTTGCTATTTATAGTAACTACTTGTTTTTGAGACCTCCACAACTCCGTTTGACTTGAAATTCGAATGACGTGCTCCTTGCCACGTGACCTGCCTGTTGACATCGGCGCCTGTTGCTAACTTACTATTTTTAGCCTATTTCAGGAATGCCTTACTATAAATAGTAAGTGCTCCGATTGCCTTCAAATTTTACCAGTGGATAGCTGGAAAGATACTGATCGCGGTGGGATACACTGGTTTTCAAAAATTTTGGCATTTTACCCCTCTTTTTGGGTCCCGACACTGTAAACCCTAATGACTTGCATGTATATCAAATGACCTCCGTTTGTTCTTGTTTCTGTTGCATTGCAATCAATTTGTGATTCTGAAGTGTTGGGAGGCGACTGCCAGAATGCATTTGCTAAAAATAGTAAGTTCCTGAATAAGTGATCATCTTCGTTTGCATGTCACATCACTGCGAAGCTCTCGAAAAAACCCATAAGGAATATGCAGACATGCAAAGAAAACTCCGACATGCAAACCCTAAAAATAGCCTCCATTGGCTGAACCCTGAAAGTCATTATCTCACTTTGCATGTTACACCATCGCAAAGGTCTCTGAAAACCCAGAAGGAATCTCCAGAAATGCGCTGAAAAACTCTGCATATAGACCTTGAAATTTCCACCTGAAGCTGAACTGCTAAAAATAGTAAGTTGTCCGTTTCAACTCAAATTTTGCCAGTGAGTAGCTTGATGTGTTCTGGATGCAGTGTGATTGTCGAAACTTCAGAAAATGCTGAGAGAACGCCCTGAATTGCACACTTACTAAAAATAGTAAGTTGCCGGACCCTGATGAAATTTTGCTAAGAACCTACTGGAAGCATGCTGACAACAATGTTAATCTTTGTTTTCAATTTATTCACCTCGTTTAACCTCGGATTGACCAAAAAGATAGAAACCCTAATTTTCAGACTTGGCCAAAAGTTCTTGTTTAAGCCCACAGACGGACACATCCCCTGAAAGGGCAGACAACAGAAAAGAGAGACAACGACAAAACGATCGAAAAGCAAGGCCAAAAGGCCGAAACGAAGCGAAAATTAAGGGGTCCCCATTTGCAATGGGGCAATGTGTGAAAAAGGTCACAACACGGCTCCGACCAATCTGGGAGTGGAAGTGGTGTGTCTCTCACTACCTCATAATTTGGATGGAGGATGTTCATGTCCTCGTCCACCTAGTCTAGTACTGGAATAATTTCACACTCCCTAATCATGCCCAATGGTAGCCTTTAGAACATCCTCTTCCTAACTTCAGCTTCATCCAATGCACCAGCCCAGTAATCTTCAATATTTGCTTTGTGCCTGAACTCTTATGATAGTATCCATCTGATATTGCTATGGGGGTCATAATGTTGTCTGCTGGTGTGATAAGAAAAGTGGAAGAATTGAAGCTCGTTTTCAGCTTCCCTAGCTGCCTGAGGTGAAGGACACACTTCATCTGAATTCCCCATGATAATCGGGAAGTCAATTCCTCCTTTTTTCTTCCTCTTCTGAATCTTATCATAGGCAATCAGTTGCCTAGATATCTCTAACATCAAAATTCTATTTGTTGGGTACTTGGGCAATCTATACAGGTATGAAGAAAACCCTTGCAACCTAATATAAGTAAACTTCGGAAACTGAATAAACCAGCAACCATAACTTTCTATTAATTCCTGAGCTTCCCTCGAGATCTTGTGATAAGTCCTTTGCTGAAGTAATCTCGTTATATGCATGGTGAAGGCATCATTGACCCGCTTGTAATGGGACATGCTTGTCAGGTGCAGCTGCAGACAAGCCTCATGAATTTTGAACTGATGAGAGCCACAACCAATTGGCTCCTTGTATGAAATTCCCCTGTATTTCGTCATACGAGCCAACATATATACCACGTATGAGCCCATGTAAAAAGTCTTTGTCCTCCTCAAACTCCGAAGCTGCTCGTGCAAGTTGTCACTAATCATCATCGCCCAGTTAATATGTTCTTTCCCCTCCAGCACGAGACTGATATAATAGAATATCCAAGGCTCAAAAATGTCTGGGGGAAGCCTCCAACTTTGTTGAGCATCATGATCAGGTAACAGTACTCCTGCTTCAAATCATCTGATATTATCTACTTTAGCAACTTCATGCGAGAGAGCTTGGGCTTGTTCATCCAGCGAGCGTTGGTCATATCAGCACATCTCTCGAATGTTGAAGCATACATTCACTCAACACGCTCTCTCATCTTATAAATCATCCTCTCGTGTGATGGGATTCCAAATGCTTAGCCAATAGCTGTAGGAGTGAGGTTGGCGAACAATCTACCATCAAGCGAAACAATAGACCTATGATCTGGATCGTAGCAGTTAGCACACTCCATCATCAGCTCTAGACACTAAATAGATGGCAGAAAACCAGCAGCTACATACAGCCCACTTCGAACAATATTGTGGTAAGTGATTGAAGGACGATGACTGCCAACTCCCATCATTCGACTTTTAAAAGCCTCCATGTTGAAAGAACCCAAATTTGTGTCAGCCAGCTTGCCCAACTTCGAAAAGAATTTCGACTCCGGCAGGAACGGCTTGCTCAACTTCTTGATAACAACCTATCTAGATGCAGCATTACTATCTCTACCAATTGCTCTTACTTCAGCCATCCTACAAAACAACAAACAGTCATCAACAATTTAACTTAGAAAAAATAAAATAACATCGGGGCTGCCAATCAACTTTTGAAAAATGAGGAGCTTCAACATTCAATTCTAACTTCAAACCTCAACTTCTCCTCTAGCAACTTCGAACTTTCAACACTTAGAAAAATTCTCAAGCAAGCTTCAGCAACTTCAAGACTTTGAGAAAATCGGCCAACTTCACTTCTAACACTTCTCAACACTTAGACTTTTCAAATTTTGCACTCTTCAAAGTTCAGCTTCAACAATCCTCCTTTACTTCAAATCGAACTTCTTCACCAAGTCTCTGCTTGCACTACAATCCTTACTTCAGAGCTCAAGTCATACTCTTTCAGCTGATGGAGAAAAATGAATAAACTTCACGACTCAAATAGCTGGGTCGAATTCTAGAAGAAGCTATCTTTAGCCAGCTTATTAAATTTCCACTACTCCTCTACAGGAATTCAAATTTCCCTCCTCTATCAGTTGTAACACTTGTCATCTAGCGTCAAGAATGAATATCTTGACCTTCTAGAATTTCCAAAAGATTCACTTCACTGGTCAAGGCGTACTTAGCATTTTTAATTCACTTTTTTAACTTCAATTGCATCTTTAAGAATTTCACCAACTGGAATGCTGATCTCTGATTTTATTCATCTCTGACCCGGAAGATTCATCTCATGAAGAATTTGAGCAAATTTCACCTAGGCAATCAACTTTAAATTCATCACCTGAGGCATTTTATTTTATTCCTTGCCTTAGAAATTTTTTAAATTTTCCTCTTAGAAAATTCATTATTCAAGTGCCGATCAAAATTTTCATCTCGAAATCCTCAACAAGCTGCAGAAGACTTTAAAATCAATCCTTCTTCGAAGATGTTCAATACCCAGAAGAAAATTCCCTTTAGAAAACGTCAAATCCATGGGTCTACAAACGAAGGGGTACATTTAATTTTTGAATTTTTTAACCTTAGAAAAACATTTTTCATCAAATTTATTCCAATTCTTCATCCCTGGGCGTATTTTCTTGCTCGGCTTTGAAAATTTTCATCATCCTTGTGAAGCTGGCACCTTCTGACTCATCCATTGCCAATTTTATTCATGCCTCTAAAAATTTCATCTCTTCCATCAACTTGGCGTATTTCTTCTAGAGGTGAAATTTTGTGCCTTTATAAAAAAAAAAAATTCAAATAATATCACTAACATAGGCGCATTTAGGCATCAAGGAGGAATTTGAATTTTTTTTTTAGAAAATTTTCCTCCATTCATCTTCAATCCTGGAGCATTTCACCTGTGGTGAGGAATTTTCATCAACTCCTATATATTTTTCCCTTTAGAAGGCCACCATCTCCAACATCTTTGGGGCACATTTCACATATTGAGGACTTAACACCAACGCCTTGGCCATTTTCTCATTTTATGTCTAGCATGGGCGCATTTCACTTAAGAGGATTTTCACCATCGCTTGGTAACTTCTCTCATCAATTTCACCTTGTTTAACTTCAACCCCTTGGTAACTTCCTCATTTTATGTCTTTACCTTGCACTTGAGGTGGGCGCATTTCACACATGGTGAAGGAATTATCTCTAACACCTTTGCCACCTTTTCAAACTTGATCTCTAGCATGCGCTTTGGGCGCATTTAACATATCATGGAGGACATTTACGTCTAAACACCTTGAAATATTTTTGACTCCACAAACAACATGGGCACATTCAAAGGGGGGAGGAGGAAGTCAACTGTTTTTGTCTTCTTCCTAGCCCATATGGGCGCATTTAGCACATATAGAAGGAATTATCTCCAACGCCTTTGACCTCTTTGACTGTCTTTCAAGCATGGGTGCATTTTGATAGTTGAAGAGGATGAACGCCTTGCCTTGTCTTTTCCATTTTTATCTTTACCTTGAAGTGGGCGCATTTGGGGTATGGAGGTGGACTTATCCTCATCACTTAGAAACTTTTCTATCATATTAACTGTGCATGGGTGCATTTAGGGGTGGAAGGCGGACTTAACTCTTTGCCTTAGAATTTTTCATGGAGCTCATGTTGGAGATGGGCGCATTTGGCATATGGAGGTGGATTTATCTTCATCACTTAGAAACTTTTCTATCATCTTAACTGTGCATGGGTGCATTTAGGGGTGGCAAGCGGACTTAACTCTTTGCCTTAGAATTTTTCATGGAGCTCATGCTAGAGATGGGTGCATTTGGCATATGGAGGTGGATTTATCTTCATGCCTTCGAAAAATTTATGGCCTCCTTCCTTGGGCGCATTTTGATGGTGGAGGTGGATTTAAGCCTTTGACTTAGAATTTTTTTTCATCTTCTCCTTGTGAAATGGGCGCATTTTCAAGGGTCTGCATGAGGAATTCAATGCCTTGGAAAAATTTTATCAACCTCTAGTTCTTCCTTGGGCGCATTTAGAGGGTCCTGCAGGATGAGATTCAGACTTAGACAATTTCATCAACCTGGCTTGAAGATGGGCGCATTTTTAGGGTGGAGGAGGATATTTTCCAGACTTGGAATTTTCTCAACCTCTACCAGCTTGTGCCTTACTATATATAGTAAGTTCCAGGTTTTCATACTTCTGAAGCTCGGAATGATTTGAAATTTTAACCACAGGATCCTCATGACCTAGTTAGTCTGTTCACACTACCATCTCAAGTTGACCTGCTATTTATAACACGTTTCTAAAGGTGGTTTACTATTTATAGCAACTTCCTGATTTTGATACTTCCCCAGCTCCATTTGACTTGAAATTTGAATGTCGTGACCCTCATCGGTAGACTTGCCCGTTCACACTAGCGCCTGCTGCTGACTTACTATTTTTAGCCTGTTTCTGGAATGCCTTACTATAAATAGTAAGTGCTCCAATTGCCTTCAAATTTTTACCAATAGATAGCTTGAAAGATACTGATCGCAATGGGATACACTGGTTTTCAAAAAATTTGGCATTTTACCCCTCATTTTAGGCCCCGAAGCTGGAAACCCTAATTTGACTTGCGTGTTGATCAAACGACCTTCGTTTGACTCCGTTTTTGTTGCACTTTGCTCTGTTCATGATCTTGATGTGTTGGGCAGCTGTCAGAATGGACCTGCTAAAAAGAGTAAGTCTTTGAAAACTGATCATCTCGCCTTGCATGTCACATCACTGCGTAGCTCTTGAAAAACCCATAAGGAATCACCTGACATGTGCTGAAAAGCTCTGCCTGCAAACCCTAAAAATAGCCTTTGAAGTCGGCTCCTGAAAAAGTCTTGATCCCGATTTGCATGTTATACCATTGCGAAGCCCTTGAAAAACCCACAATGAATGTTCAAACATGCAAACCCTAAAAATAGCCCCTGAAGGCTGAATATTGAAAGTCCTCATATCATTTTGCATGTTATATCACCGTGTAGGTCTTGGAAAACCCAGAAAGAATCTCTAGACATGCATTGAAAAACTTCGCATATAAACCCTAAAATCTGCTTCTGAAACTGAACTTGCTAAAAATAGACAGTTGTCCATTTCAACTCAAAATTTGCAAACGAGCAGCTTGACATGTTTTGGATGCAGTGTAACAATCAAAACTTCAAATGTGCCGAGAAAATGTCCCAAATCCAGTACTTACTAAAAATAGTAAGTTGTCAAAATTCACTGAAATTTAGCTGAGAACCTGCTAGAAGCATGTTGACTGCAATGTGAGGCTCAGATTCCAATTTATTCAATCCATTTGACTTCAGATTGACTAGAGAAATACAAACCCTAATTCTTAGTCTTGGCCAAATCTTATGTTCAAGCTCATAGATGGGCACATCCCCAGAAAGCGGACAGCAGAAAGAGACAGAAAGAGAGAGAGAGAGAGAGACAAAACCACAGCCAAAAGACCAGAATGGAGCAAAAGTTAGGGGGTCCCCATTTTGAATGGGGTGATGTGTGAAAAGGACACAAAAATTTGATAATTTAGAAAGTATCCGAACTCATCAAGAGGACAAATCGTGGACTAAAAGTGGATTGTTTTAAAATGCAAATTTGGAAGTTTCAAAAGCCCTATACTAGTTGTGAGGATGACAAGGGAGAGATCAAAAGCACAGTCTTAGGACAGTCCAGTGATGAAAAGGTTTGCAAAGTGACCTCACCACAAGATGACTATGGTTTTTGTAGAAACCCTTGTTTCCCCGTTTCTTGAATCTGACTGAATTTTGGTTTGTTTTTGCAATTTTTGATTTTTTTGGGTTTTTGTGCAATACAAGAAAGATTGCGATTTTTGCAAGAAATTGGAAATAAATTCAAATTAAATAAATCTACTCTGATAACAGTAGTATTTGATGCCAATACGAATACCAGTCTATTATTTGTCCTTCTGGAATGATTACAAAAATTGTTCTACTGACATGCAATATAAAATAATGATTTTTATTGTAAAAACCTGGTATTGTTGCAGCAGCTGAAAGTACAGATTTGGTACGGCTACATTAATGAACTCCTTCTCCTCCTGTCTGGTAATCTCCAATGTCTTCTGGAACCCCAGCACCCCCAATGATGCAAACTGGAAGTCAAAAGGAAAGGCGTTTCTTTTGATTGGAGAAGTACGGCTCTTTCAGATGGTACGGCCTGCTGTACAAAGGTACGGCTGAAGCAACAGCAGCAATAAGTGAATGTACGGCTTTTGCAAACAATGTCCAAGCCTTCTGAAATGATACGCCTTGAAGAATATATGTGCTCTGGCTAAAAACCTGACAAGATCTCTGATGCTGAATGAATCTGTGAAGTTCTATGATTTCCTCTGAATGAAGAAACCCCTGTGCTGGCAATAAATCAGGTGTTATTTCACACCCTCTGAACTGCTTCCAATGGAGATGGCTCGTTCCCCAAGGAATTCGAACTTGAAACCCTAAAGCTTCTTGCTCAGATCAAAGTTGATCAATTTCAATTCACAATAATCTCATAATGGCTCAAAACCCAATGCAAATGCACTATATTGCTCAAAAGTGCGATTTCCTCAATAATAGGGTTTATTAAAATATTTGACTTTCAATTCTTTTAATCTTTCCATAGTCTCAGCCAAAATTTAATAATAAAATATAATTATCAATTTGGCCCCTTCTGATGATGGCGACCCCCTCAAATAGAATCACTTAAGTTATAATTTAATATTATAACTTTATATATAATCATCAATATTTAATATTTAAAATTTTAAATATTAATATCTCCCTCGTTATTCATCGATGACTGATCCGTCTGAATGAACAACACTGATGTCTTGATGAAGCCATACTGCTAAAAATTTCTGAGAATGAGTCCAAACGAAAGCCCTGATCAAACTGCCAGAAGCTGCCAAGCTCCAGTGTGACCCTCTATCCAGTCTATCAGCCTACGAGGGTCGTGTGATAGGCTAATCCTGTGCTCCGAGAGATGTCACTGAGAAGGGGACATGACAGTTTTGAACAATGCACAGAGTTTTCAAAGCACTGTCATTAAAGTATTTGACAGTGGGCTAAATATGACTGTGGTTTGTCTATTAAAAAAGGCAGTCACTTTGGACAAGTGAGCAATCAACCATGAAAGGGCAGTCACTTTGGACTAAAGGGACATAGTCTAATTAAGGATAGTTTTGAAGATGAAGCCAAACACAATGATAAAGTATAGTGACAGAATATTAGAGAGGAACTTTTGATAGTCATGAATGAACAAGGGTATGTTTGATGACTATTTTGAGATAGAAGACTGAGTTATTCTTGAGAAAATCATTAGATTGTAATATCTTATTTATCAAACGTATGAGTTGATGATTGATAAAGCTTAAAAATATGGCAAACAATTGACAGTAAGGAGAAAAGTATGACAATATTAGAAGGTTTCCTCCAAAGCTTTTGAGGTATTATAACTTAAGGTTCTATAATGTATATAATGCATGCTTTATCCATGTTTTCATATGAATATTTAAAATTTCCCTATATATTTTAAATTTTCCCTATATATAATATAGCCATCCCCCCACCGTCCGCAAATTTGGCCTCAAAATCCAAAAACTTGGGGTAACACTAGAAAAAAACACTTTCTGTAATTTTTTTAAAGAAACGCTTTTTTGTTTTTTTCTAAATAACTTTATGTCAGTCCCCTTTTCCCCTAGGCCTCAACTAGAGGGGACATAACTTTATTAAATTAAAACACTAAAGTAAATATTATAATGTTAACTTTAGTGTAATAATTTAAATAGTCCAAACCAATTTGCAGAAAGCACCACCAAGGCACCAAAAATTGAAGCTGATCACACCAAAAAGAAGTTGATGTTGAAGAATGATGTCGAGTACCAAATGGATACTTACTAAAACTAGCAATGTTCTCAAATAACTATGAAGAACAACCCAAAAGACCCACAACACTATAAAGAGCATCACCACAAACTTGAAAGCCAATTGAATACACCACCACTGGATGCCAAGAAAATCCTAAATTGAGCTCTCCAAAACTGTTGGAACTCTCCAACTCACCTAGAAACCTTTGGAAAACCCTGAAAACTAGCCAACTCTCACAGAATAGTATGGCATAAAAATAGGGAGATTAAAATCCTCCCTCCCCAAAGATTACTTGTCCTCAAGCAATTCTAGCTCATAAATTGATCGAGCTTGGATAAAACCTGATGTGATTCCAAGATTCCAAATATGTCTAGAAGGTTTGTAGTTCCATCTACTTGGAGCACTATACTATAGGGTACCTACACAAGTGACCTAAAATCCTCCTATAAGAAGAGCAACCAAACATTGCATGATCTCGATCTTCCTTAGAAAATTGCCCTCCATAATCACAAATCCATGGCACCATAGGAGTAAAATGAGAAAGCTAATGTTAACTTCCTCACTGTTAGTTTCCTACACTTCAACATAATGGCTGCAATTGTAAATAAGTCCATTGTCCTGACCATAAATGCACGCTCATAATAACAAATAACAATTGCTTGGTGCCTGAACACCCATCCAACACTGAACTTGTTTAGCAAAACCTACCATTCCCTTCTTTTGAGGCCAAAAACTAACCTTGTCAAGAGGTTGAATGGTCTGAAAATACTTAGATCTGTAGTTCAAGTCCGAGTTTTCAAATTTTATCGCCTAGGAAGAACAATTGCTGCAACATTGGAAAAGTTTGGCCAAAATGAGACTTTTGATCATTCCTTTGGCTGAAAATGCCTTCTTAAGACTCACCAACTCAATAGTGTACCAACTTTTGCTCAAAATCTCTCTACAATCCACTTGTATGAACATAAATGGACTCATAAGATGACTATAAAGAGAGGTAACAGCAGCATTCCTATCACCTTTTTGATCCGTGACCTCCCATGGCATGCCTCTCCCATCATCTTTAATTCCCAACAACTCATGTATATGATCCTAGGTAAAGGATATCGCCCCCAATGTGACTCCACCATGTTGGGGTTGTCTGAAATTCATCAACATGTGAGTCTCATAGTACTCCTCTCCTTGCAGTGAATCCACAAGGCCAACACCCATGCCATAATGGTTCAATCCAACATGAATAACCGATTGGTGTTTCAATTTGCACCTCTGGAGTGCATATTGGAAGCAGACAGTTATGCACAATATTAACTACTCTTCAAATTAGGAGGGAAAGCTCCCTCTTTTTCTGTTATGCGTAAAAAGTAAAGTAATCTAAGTTCCTATATTTTTTACTCAGCTGGTAGAGGCACAAGGTTATAAAACTATTTGCATTGCAGCTTGTTGATGTGACTTTTGTGACCGCACCAATCAGTAAAACAAAGTAATCCAAGGGCTACTCCGTTCTCTCTTGATCAAAGTATTCCGTGCGCTAAGATTGCAAGAAAGTTCGCACGTTCAACTCCATGGTTCTGAAATGCTTTCGAATACCCTCAGTTGGTTCGTTGTGAATTGTTGTTTTCACGAGGGGACTTACACAATCGTTCATAACACTTGTAGCTAACAATAGGTGAATGATTTAGAAGGGATTTATGTAATGCGGATGATTTTGCAATTGAGTACGTTTTCCTAAACTAACCAGAAATAAACAGAATGTAAATGAGTGTAAGCGTAAGAAGGTTCTATATTCTACTCTAAGGCGGGACGTGGTATCAATCTCAACAGCTTCAACCAAACTCTGCTCCGCCTCACGTTGGACAACTTACACAAAGTAGGTGCAATCTTCAAGGGAATAGCAAGAAATTTTCAAGTTACAACCCAACATTGAAGTATCGTTAGGACAACGCATACCAAAATATGAATTGCAACTGAAGTTAAGCTTATGAAACGCTCCAGTCGACCACACAAGGCAGACTTGCCATCAGCAAGTCGCTAGTAGTACGGAACGAAGTTGCCTTGATCAATGCCACAAATCCACAACTACTATCTACTTGCATGAAATAAAAATTGCACTACTCTACGCTACTTGGAGTCGAAGGGACGAAGAAACCTTGCTAGCTATCCATAACAAAGACGAATTTCACCATCAATGTAAAGATCTTCTATTATGAAAGTTTTACACAAAAATCTCTTGCAAAAGTTCTCAAAGGAAAACTTTCCTTCTTCTCCACACTAAGCTATCAAACTATCTCTTTGCTTTAAAAAAATGTCTACTCTCTAATATCTCCTCTAATCTAATCTCTAATGAGTACAAATGAAGGGGACTCCCCATTTTATAGATAGCCCAGTCCAACGGACAGATCAGATTACAATCAAATCAAAGGCTCAAATTGAGCCACCTCAACCCTAACCATAAAAAACTACCAGAATAGGTAGTGGTATATTAAATGAATCAAAGATTCCCACTCACTCCCAAAATAGTAAAGGCAATTAATGCCCACAATCAGTCTTCTAGAAGATCATCATCCAAAAATGCATTCCCGTCTCTTTCTCCCTAGCTGCAAAATCAATGAATCTGAAAGCACTGAAATATGCTAACCAATTTTTTCGATAAATTAACACATCACAACCAGCACTTAGCCAACTTGATTAGCGTTAGCTCCAAATTGAAAACCAAATTTGAAAGAACTACTCAACGTCAAGAATGTGCACTCAAGATCCCACTGAGGGCGAGGTGCTAACATATGACGAAGTGTATAAATTGAAAGCTAAAAATTAATAGGCGGATAACCAGCCATGAAGAGCAATTCCACACTACCACCAAACAGTGGGCGGGAAAAGATTACAATTAAAACAATTCATCCACTGCGGCGGGCATCCACAGAGCTGTGGGGATTCACCACTATGAAAGTGGGTAAAAAGAGTGTTACAATCAGATTATCCACACTGGCGGTAAACCATCCAGGGGTAATTTAATGAGAAAATAACAAGTAATTGGAAAACTGGAAATGGTTGGATTAGTAATGCTTAATCTCAACCTATACAAATAAAACTCTGCATATTACAATTTTACAATGATAAGGAATGAATCTAGAATGAGAAGTATGAGTTCTAATAATCATATAACACTCCAAAACTGAAGTATGAGGCCCAAACAGTGAACAATTACAATTCTGATATAAAAATCTGTATTCTGGAAGTTCAGACCAGCAAACTGTGAATTCATTAAATGCTCATAACTTGATCAAATTACCTCCGAATGACGTGATATCAGTTGCAAATGCTTCCTAGAGGTTTGGCGCCCAAGATGCAATCCAGAAACAATCACCAGAAACTCCCATTTATTTAGCACGAATTCCAATGCTCTTTCAAATGGTACGACCCTCTTGCAAAATCGATTTTGCTATATAAAATCAGAAACTTGGAAATAAATTCCAATTTTTGGAGGAAGGGGTCGCCTTGAACTAAGAATTGTTTTGCCAAAATACCCAGAACAGAAATAAAATCACTCCAAAAGATATAATCAAAAACCAACTTCAGCTGTAGATAAACCAATAAACTAAAACTGTGAAAATACTCCAAAAATTCTTCAATCTTGATGCTCAATCTGCTAGTCTGATGTTGAGAAGCAGAAATATTCCAACTAGGTGTTATATTTCAAACACGAAATTGGGAAAGGGCTAGGAGGTAGCATCCTCGAAGCAAAAGCAAAATGTCCATTGTCATTTTGACAGCATAACAGTATGATAAATAGTAGATACCAAATGCTGGAGCAATGCCTTCATTTTATAAAAACTGAGAAACTCATCACCTTCCAAGAAGGTACGCCAAGAGTCACCTTTTAGAATTCTTCTTTTTCAAATTTCATAAAATACAACTCCTCACAAAAGGTGGCGTCCACTTTTCTCAAGGCATAAAGTTCAAATAAAATATTAATATCTTTTATAACATGGGCGTACCCTTCATGACCCCTTTCTTAAAACAACTTTCAAGTTATAACTTTAGGCCAAGGGGGGTCAACTGAAAATTATAACACTTATGCCTTTAATCAATTATTTTCACCAAATAAAGCTTGAGAAGTTAATATTGAAACACAAGCAATATGCTCCACTGAAGAGATGACTGAAGACAACCAACTGCGCACTGTCATAAAAGTATTTACTAAAAATAGTAAATAACATGAAATGCCACAAAACTCCAAGCCAAGAAACCCTAATTTCTCCTCATTCCAGCCTACGGGTTCCGGAATAGACTGATGAACTGCAAGGCTAATCACTAATGAGAAGGGGACATTACAAGCACAGCCTCAACCTCCTGAACCGAAATAGGTGGAATGCAATCAAGCTGAAACTCTAACACCGTGACTGACTGCTCATGCCATGCACAAGATTTTCTCCAAGCAACTAAGGAATCCTGCGTACTCTGAATCAAGCTGGAGAAAGTGGAAGTGTTTTCAAAGTCATCCTGCACGAAAGTCTTCACCTCTGAGAAGAAAGGTGCCAGCCTACCCCTCAAATTATCAGTAGTCACCTCATCGGCACAAACTCCTGTAACCCATTTATCTGCTTCCTGTACCATCTTCCTCAACTCCCACAAGCCGCTAACTGACTCTCTGGATTACTCAGCTGGAAGCTCTATTGTTGGAATCTCCTGCCCACAAGGACGAGACAACTGCTACATCCTTATGCTCCTTCTTCAATTTCTTATACTTTCCTTCCTTCCTGAACAATCTATATTTGAGCGCATGATAGGAGTTATCACACTCCTCTACAATCTGCGCACTTCTGGGACGACCTAACTCCATAGTTGCGATCACATAGTTTTCTGGCACTGCTTCATCTTGATCACAATCAACTCGTGGCACTGCTACATGGAGGGTGCGAGAGCCATCCTCATCAGTTGATATCTTTGAAAATTTTCGTGCTCTCTTCTTTTGTGGAGGTGCGTTGACCCTGTTCAACAACTCTTCCATCTCTACCGCTAGATCAATCTCCTCACTGGGGCTCCTTCTCATCCTATCTCTGAGCCAATCAGGTACTACATATTGTATGTCAATTGGCTGCTCCTCTCGTGCCTCTACTTCACGGACTTGCTCTACTTCAACTTCGTTCTAGTGAGGCTCATCGGCCTCTAGTGGCTGAGTGTCTCCTGAAACTGCATCATCCTCCAAAGCTGTCTCTAATTCATGCTAAAAATGAACATCTGTGGCCGTCACCTCATCATCCTGTTGATCATCTCTGGTAGGTGCATTAATGCTCTGACCAACTAATTCTCTCTGTGGTGGCTGATTTTCTTCTCGTACTTCCTATACTTGATTCAATGAATTTCTATGATCACCAAATAAAGAAACCTCCCGTATGCTTGGAGAACGTGTCTCAAGTGGCGTGGGTGACTCAACTCTCAGAAGCTCTAGCTGAACTGGCTCCTGCCGAACTTGCTCCTTTCTTCGAGATTCTGTGATGAGTACGCTGCTGAAGTGATCTCATAATGTGCGTGGTAAAAGTGTCGTTGACACGCTTGTAATGGGTAGTGCTTGTCAGGTGCAACTGCGGACAAGCCTCATGAATTTTGAACTGATGGGAGCCACAACCCACTGGTTCCTTGTATGAAATTCCTCAGTATCTCGTCATACGAGCCAGCATGTAACTAAGATGGGAGCCCATATAAAATGTCTTCGTTCTCCTCAAACTCAGGAGCTGCTCATGTAAATTATCACTAATCATTGCGGCCCAGTCGATGTGCTCTTTTCCATCCAATACGAGGTTGATGTAATAAAACATCCATGGCTCAAAAATAAATGACTGAGGGCAGCCTTCGACTCTACTCAGCATCAAGATCAAGTCACAGTACTCTTGCTTCAAATCATCTGATATAATTTGCCTCGGCAGCTTCGTACGAGAGGGCCTAGGCTTGTTCATCCAGCAAGTATTGATCACCTCCATACATCTCTCGAATGTAGAAGCATACATTCGCTCAGCACGCTCTCTTGTTTTGTAAATCATCTTCTTATGTGTTGGAATTCCGAAAGCTTCACCGATAGCATCAGGAGTGAGGTTGGCGAACACTTGACCATCCGGTGAGACAACTAACCTGCGATCTAGCTCATAGCAATTGGCACACTCCATCATCAACTCCGAGCACTGAATAGCTGGCGGCAAACCAGTAGCTGCATACAGGCCACTTCGAACAATGTTCTGCGAAGTGATTGAAGGTTGGTGATTGCCCATTCCCAGCATTCGATTCTTGAAGGTCTCCAAGTTGAAAGAGCCCAAATTCATGTTAGCCAACTTTCCCAACTTCAAGATGAACTTTGACTCTGGCATGAAGGACTTGCTTAATTTCTTGATCACAGCCTGCCTGGATGCACCGTTGTTGTCCTTGCCAGTTGCTCTTACTTCAGCCATCTCAACTGTGTGTGCCAATCTTTTTAACAAATTCAAACTTTCAGCACTTAGAAAGTTTGGCAAGTGAGCTTCAACAACTTCAAGCTATAAAAAATCGTTCAACTTCAATCAGCAACTAGACTCCTAACTTCAACTTCAGCAACTTAATCTCCTTCCCAAATCGAACTTCTTCAGCTTCAGCAACAAACTCAAATTCTTTAAACCTTAGCTTCAGCAACATGCTCTTTCAAAAACAAATTTCTTCAACAGCTGCAACTTCAACTTCACACTCAACTCAGCTGCAAACTCAGAGCAAATTCGAATTTCCTCAATTGGTGAGGAGAAATGAAAACTTCTCAATTCTTATAGCAAAAATCGAATTCTAGAAAGAAGCGAAGTTTAGCCAGTACATTAAATTTCCACTACTTCTCTACAAGAATTTGAATTTCCCTCCTCAGGCATTTTCGACACTTGTCTTTCAACACTTGGAATCTTGATCTTCTAGAAATTTCAACTTTGAGTGGCATATTTTGAATCCACTTTCGAAAATGTTCATTTTAAATTCACTTTTTAACAATTTTTACTCACCAGCCGAAGTTTTGTCATTCAACTTTTAAATTTAAATCACCTCTACACTTCTTCTAATACATACGTTTGTTGAACTAATTCAGGACCAACCATTGCAATTGTCTGAGCCAAAGCTTGTCCTCGGACCAACTTCATCGGTTGTATCTCTATATCATACTCTTGCAAAGTGGCGACCCACTTGCCTCTTCTTTTTCCTAACTCATTTTGCATTAGCAAAGTCTTCACTATGGCATTTGGAACAATTGCGTGAACCTTGCTTCTCAATATATAGTGTCTAAATTTCTTAACTGCTTTCACCAAAGCATAGGCTTGTTTCTCAATACTCGGATATCTTAGCTCTGCCTGCTTCAAAGGAGCACTCATAAAAGCAATTGGATGCTCGTCCTTTTCTTCTGTTCGTTGTGTTAAAACCGTTGCACATGTGTGCTCTGAAGCAAATGAATATAGATAGAAAGGCTTGGTGTAATCGAGACTGACCAACACTGGGGCATCCACTATTGCTTGTTTGATCTCATCAAAAGCCTTCCTAGTCTGTGGGGTCCATTCTACCTTCGCATTCTTCTTCAGCATCTCATTTAGTGGCCTCACTATCTCGGCAAACCCAGTGATAAACTTCCTCTCAAAATTGATTTTGCCAAAGAATGATCTTAATTCCTTCTGACTACCTGGCAAGCCAATCTTTGAAATAGCCTCGATACGCTCAGGGTCAATTGAAATACCCTTTTCAGAGATGACGTGACCCAATAATTTTCCTTCTGTGACCCCGAATATGCATTTCTTGGGGTTAAGTGAGACACCAAATCTTCTACATCTCTGAAAAATCTTTCTCAAATCCTCTACATGATCTCTTTTCTTTGAAAACACGGTTAGGTCATCCATGTATATGATTATGCATCTTCCCACCAGATCTCGGAAAGCGATATCCATAGCCCGCTGAAAGGTGGCTCCTGCATTGATCAAGCCAAAGGGCGTTGATCTGCTTGCTCGACCATAACTTGATTATAGCCTGAGTAGCAGTCCAAGAAGGACATCATTTGTGAACAATTCACAATTTGTAATACTTCATCTAATGAGGCCAAAGGATAATTATCTTTTTTGGAAGCCCTATTCAAATTTCGGAAATCCACACATAACCTTATTTCTCCATTCTTCTTTCTGACTAGAACAAGATTGGCGACCCATGTGGAGTGCCTCACTGGAAAGATGATGCACGCAAAAAGAAGTTTCTTGACTTCTTGATAAATCAATTGCTCTAACAATGGATTCACGGGCCTCTGCCTTTGTCTGAATGGCTTACTGCCTAGCTTTAATGGAATTGTATGTGTAATCAATGAGGTATCGTATGTCTTCAAATCCTCATTTCCCCAGGCTATTACATCTGGAAATTCTTTCATGACCTGCAAGATGCCCTCTCTTTCCTCAGGTGTGCAAAGTTTTCCAATAAAAACATTCTTCGCTCGTTCTTTGGTCCCTAAATTGACAGCTTCACAATCATTTCCTTGGGTACTCTGGTTTCTACTCAATTTGTTTGGATCAAACAATCTTTCTAATTCAACCATTCCTCTTGGAATGACATTTGTCTTCAAATTCAAGATCCCTTCCGCATCAAATTCTGCTTCTTCGGTTTCTTCTTCATCGATAATTTGTGCTTCAAACACACCAGAGCATGTGAGAAAATCCAGAATTTGCTTATCATCATCGAATACTTGGAAATTCTTTATATTGTCGGGAATTGAAGGTGTTGAAACTAACTCCACTATGAACTGCTAAAAATAGTAAGTTGTCTGTTTCAGCTCAAATTTTGCCAGTGAGTAGCCTGATGTGTTCTAGATGCGGCATGACTGTCGGAATTTCAAGAATGTTGACGGACTACCTGGAATTGCACACTAACTAAAATGGCCGGTTCGTGGAATCGGTAAATTTCAATAGAGCCTGAAGCATGCAATATAAATGTTGTCAGCACCGAACAATCCAAAATTTCCGCAGATTTGACCTCGGTGACCCGAGGAAAGATGCGACCCTGAATTTTAGACTTGGTCCGGAATTTGTGGTTTAGAAACTCCGCAGACGGACCCCACATCCCAAGCCGGTGACGGAAAGAGATAAGAAAAATGAGAGAGGAGAGACAAAACCAAAGCCAAAAGGGTAGAGTGGAGCGAAATTGGGTGTTTTTGAATGGGGCGATGTGTGAAAAGGTCACAACAGTCCGTAAATCATCATATATGATTTCCAATACGTGGATTACCAGACAAGAATAAAGAATAATATACAAGGAAATAAGTATTCCTTCAAGACAACTTACAAACCAAAAGAAATGCACCCAATCACATTCGTTGAATTAAGGAGATAATTCTCTTTACTCAAACGAAATGTTTCAACAAGACGTGCCTGTAAAATGAAGCCTTGGTCAACAAGAAGCTGTACAGAAGCCAACATAATGGTCCTTTCAACTATTACGCCTTCTCCTCAAGACGTCTCTGCCCTTTATAGATCCCGCGTGCCCTCCTGGTTCGTCTATTTTCAGGAGATAAATTTTTATTTTTTTTCCGAAAACCCTTCCTCTCCTCTATTTCCTGTACTCGTATCCTCTTTTTCTCCATTCCTCCCCTCCAAAATAATAATCAAAAGAGATCCTCTTCTAATGATCATCCAAGGTAGTTATCGAAACTACCTTGCCGTTTTCTTCCTTCCACACCTTCCATGAACGCAATTTTAGGGATTCAAAGATGAGATTAAAAGGCAAATCCCAGGTGGTTGTCACCGCCACTACCCCCAAAGGACACACAACGGCAGAGATGATTTATCTTGATTCAAAGGTTTAAAATTTACAAGCCGCACGATTCACATTCTTCCCCACGTCACTCACGAACCTTCATTTTAGGAAAATCTCAAGAAATTAAGGCCACGTCCATCTTGTGGCAAACTATTTTAAATCAAACTTCGATGAAAATATACGCTACATTATTGGAGACGACCAAGACTCCTCAAGAGATTACGAGAAAGGAGAATATTCATCAATTAATTTAATCATAAAAACTTCCAACTCAATGATGGACGAGTTTCAATATCTCACTCATATATAAATTAATAACATATTTATTTATTTAATAAATCCCTTCAATATTCCTTATAAATATTA
>VDFB02287453.1:0-59137 GCA_007258455.2 Sequoia sempervirens
CTTGTCAAGAGGTTGAATGGTCTGAAAATACTTAGATCTGTAGTTCAAGTCCGAGTTTTCAAATTTTATCGCCTAGGAAGAACAATTGCTGCAACATTGGAAAAGTTTGGCCAAAATGAGACTTTTGATCATTCCTTTGGCTGAAAATGCCTTCTTAAGACTCACCAACTCAATAGTGTACCAACTTTTGCTCAAAATCTCTCTACAATCCACTTGTATGAACATAAATGGACTCATAAGATGACTATAAAGAGAGGTAACAGCAGCATTCCTATCACCTTTTTGATCCGTGACCTCCCATGGCATGCCTCTCCCATCATCTTTAATTCCCAACAACTCATGTATATGATCCTAGGTAAAGGATATCGCCCCCAATGTGACTCCACCATGTTGGGGTTGTCTGAAATTCATCAACATGTGAGTCTCATAGTACTCCTCTCCTTGCAGTGAATCCACAAGGCCAACACCCATGCCATAATGGTTCAATCCAACATGAATAACCGATTGGTGTTTCAATTTGCACCTCTGGAGTGCATATTGGAAGCAGACAGTTATGCACAATATTAACTACTCTTCAAATTAGGAGGGAAAGCTCCCTCTTTTTCTGTTATGCGTAAAAAGTAAAGTAATCTAAGTTCCTATATTTTTTACTCAGCTGGTAGAGGCACAAGGTTATAAAACTATTTGCATTGCAGCTTGTTGATGTGACTTTTGTGACCGCACCAATCAGTAAAACAAAGTAATCCAAGGGCTACTCCGTTCTCTCTTGATCAAAGTATTCCGTGCGCTAAGATTGCAAGAAAGTTCGCACGTTCAACTCCATGGTTCTGAAATGCTTTCGAATACCCTCAGTTGGTTCGTTGTGAATTGTTGTTTTCACGAGGGGACTTACACAATCGTTCATAACACTTGTAGCTAACAATAGGTGAATGATTTAGAAGGGATTTATGTAATGCGGATGATTTTGCAATTGAGTACGTTTTCCTAAACTAACCAGAAATAAACAGAATGTAAATGAGTGTAAGCGTAAGAAGGTTCTATATTCTACTCTAAGGCGGGACGTGGTATCAATCTCAACAGCTTCAACCAAACTCTGCTCCGCCTCACGTTGGACAACTTACACAAAGTAGGTGCAATCTTCAAGGGAATAGCAAGAAATTTTCAAGTTACAACCCAACATTGAAGTATCGTTAGGACAACGCATACCAAAATATGAATTGCAACTGAAGTTAAGCTTATGAAACGCTCCAGTCGACCACACAAGGCAGACTTGCCATCAGCAAGTCGCTAGTAGTACGGAACGAAGTTGCCTTGATCAATGCCACAAATCCACAACTACTATCTACTTGCATGAAATAAAAATTGCACTACTCTACGCTACTTGGAGTCGAAGGGACGAAGAAACCTTGCTAGCTATCCATAACAAAGACGAATTTCACCATCAATGTAAAGATCTTCTATTATGAAAGTTTTACACAAAAATCTCTTGCAAAAGTTCTCAAAGGAAAACTTTCCTTCTTCTCCACACTAAGCTATCAAACTATCTCTTTGCTTTAAAAAAATGTCTACTCTCTAATATCTCCTCTAATCTAATCTCTAATGAGTACAAATGAAGGGGACTCCCCATTTTATAGATAGCCCAGTCCAACGGACAGATCAGATTACAATCAAATCAAAGGCTCAAATTGAGCCACCTCAACCCTAACCATAAAAAACTACCAGAATAGGTAGTGGTATATTAAATGAATCAAAGATTCCCACTCACTCCCAAAATAGTAAAGGCAATTAATGCCCACAATCAGTCTTCTAGAAGATCATCATCCAAAAATGCATTCCCGTCTCTTTCTCCCTAGCTGCAAAATCAATGAATCTGAAAGCACTGAAATATGCTAACCAATTTTTTCGATAAATTAACACATCACAACCAGCACTTAGCCAACTTGATTAGCGTTAGCTCCAAATTGAAAACCAAATTTGAAAGAACTACTCAACGTCAAGAATGTGCACTCAAGATCCCACTGAGGGCGAGGTGCTAACATATGACGAAGTGTATAAATTGAAAGCTAAAAATTAATAGGCGGATAACCAGCCATGAAGAGCAATTCCACACTACCACCAAACAGTGGGCGGGAAAAGATTACAATTAAAACAATTCATCCACTGCGGCGGGCATCCACAGAGCTGTGGGGATTCACCACTATGAAAGTGGGTAAAAAGAGTGTTACAATCAGATTATCCACACTGGCGGTAAACCATCCAGGGGTAATTTAATGAGAAAATAACAAGTAATTGGAAAACTGGAAATGGTTGGATTAGTAATGCTTAATCTCAACCTATACAAATAAAACTCTGCATATTACAATTTTACAATGATAAGGAATGAATCTAGAATGAGAAGTATGAGTTCTAATAATCATATAACACTCCAAAACTGAAGTATGAGGCCCAAACAGTGAACAATTACAATTCTGATATAAAAATCTGTATTCTGGAAGTTCAGACCAGCAAACTGTGAATTCATTAAATGCTCATAACTTGATCAAATTACCTCCGAATGACGTGATATCAGTTGCAAATGCTTCCTAGAGGTTTGGCGCCCAAGATGCAATCCAGAAACAATCACCAGAAACTCCCATTTATTTAGCACGAATTCCAATGCTCTTTCAAATGGTACGACCCTCTTGCAAAATCGATTTTGCTATATAAAATCAGAAACTTGGAAATAAATTCCAATTTTTGGAGGAAGGGGTCGCCTTGAACTAAGAATTGTTTTGCCAAAATACCCAGAACAGAAATAAAATCACTCCAAAAGATATAATCAAAAACCAACTTCAGCTGTAGATAAACCAATAAACTAAAACTGTGAAAATACTCCAAAAATTCTTCAATCTTGATGCTCAATCTGCTAGTCTGATGTTGAGAAGCAGAAATATTCCAACTAGGTGTTATATTTCAAACACGAAATTGGGAAAGGGCTAGGAGGTAGCATCCTCGAAGCAAAAGCAAAATGTCCATTGTCATTTTGACAGCATAACAGTATGATAAATAGTAGATACCAAATGCTGGAGCAATGCCTTCATTTTATAAAAACTGAGAAACTCATCACCTTCCAAGAAGGTACGCCAAGAGTCACCTTTTAGAATTCTTCTTTTTCAAATTTCATAAAATACAACTCCTCACAAAAGGTGGCGTCCACTTTTCTCAAGGCATAAAGTTCAAATAAAATATTAATATCTTTTATAACATGGGCGTACCCTTCATGACCCCTTTCTTAAAACAACTTTCAAGTTATAACTTTAGGCCAAGGGGGGTCAACTGAAAATTATAACACTTATGCCTTTAATCAATTATTTTCACCAAATAAAGCTTGAGAAGTTAATATTGAAACACAAGCAATATGCTCCACTGAAGAGATGACTGAAGACAACCAACTGCGCACTGTCATAAAAGTATTTACTAAAAATAGTAAATAACATGAAATGCCACAAAACTCCAAGCCAAGAAACCCTAATTTCTCCTCATTCCAGCCTACGGGTTCCGGAATAGACTGATGAACTGCAAGGCTAATCACTAATGAGAAGGGGACATTACAAGCACAGCCTCAACCTCCTGAACCGAAATAGGTGGAATGCAATCAAGCTGAAACTCTAACACCGTGACTGACTGCTCATGCCATGCACAAGATTTTCTCCAAGCAACTAAGGAATCCTGCGTACTCTGAATCAAGCTGGAGAAAGTGGAAGTGTTTTCAAAGTCATCCTGCACGAAAGTCTTCACCTCTGAGAAGAAAGGTGCCAGCCTACCCCTCAAATTATCAGTAGTCACCTCATCGGCACAAACTCCTGTAACCCATTTATCTGCTTCCTGTACCATCTTCCTCAACTCCCACAAGCCGCTAACTGACTCTCTGGATTACTCAGCTGGAAGCTCTATTGTTGGAATCTCCTGCCCACAAGGACGAGACAACTGCTACATCCTTATGCTCCTTCTTCAATTTCTTATACTTTCCTTCCTTCCTGAACAATCTATATTTGAGCGCATGATAGGAGTTATCACACTCCTCTACAATCTGCGCACTTCTGGGACGACCTAACTCCATAGTTGCGATCACATAGTTTTCTGGCACTGCTTCATCTTGATCACAATCAACTCGTGGCACTGCTACATGGAGGGTGCGAGAGCCATCCTCATCAGTTGATATCTTTGAAAATTTTCGTGCTCTCTTCTTTTGTGGAGGTGCGTTGACCCTGTTCAACAACTCTTCCATCTCTACCGCTAGATCAATCTCCTCACTGGGGCTCCTTCTCATCCTATCTCTGAGCCAATCAGGTACTACATATTGTATGTCAATTGGCTGCTCCTCTCGTGCCTCTACTTCACGGACTTGCTCTACTTCAACTTCGTTCTAGTGAGGCTCATCGGCCTCTAGTGGCTGAGTGTCTCCTGAAACTGCATCATCCTCCAAAGCTGTCTCTAATTCATGCTAAAAATGAACATCTGTGGCCGTCACCTCATCATCCTGTTGATCATCTCTGGTAGGTGCATTAATGCTCTGACCAACTAATTCTCTCTGTGGTGGCTGATTTTCTTCTCGTACTTCCTATACTTGATTCAATGAATTTCTATGATCACCAAATAAAGAAACCTCCCGTATGCTTGGAGAACGTGTCTCAAGTGGCGTGGGTGACTCAACTCTCAGAAGCTCTAGCTGAACTGGCTCCTGCCGAACTTGCTCCTTTCTTCGAGATTCTGTGATGAGTACGCTGCTGAAGTGATCTCATAATGTGCGTGGTAAAAGTGTCGTTGACACGCTTGTAATGGGTAGTGCTTGTCAGGTGCAACTGCGGACAAGCCTCATGAATTTTGAACTGATGGGAGCCACAACCCACTGGTTCCTTGTATGAAATTCCTCAGTATCTCGTCATACGAGCCAGCATGTAACTAAGATGGGAGCCCATATAAAATGTCTTCGTTCTCCTCAAACTCAGGAGCTGCTCATGTAAATTATCACTAATCATTGCGGCCCAGTCGATGTGCTCTTTTCCATCCAATACGAGGTTGATGTAATAAAACATCCATGGCTCAAAAATAAATGACTGAGGGCAGCCTTCGACTCTACTCAGCATCAAGATCAAGTCACAGTACTCTTGCTTCAAATCATCTGATATAATTTGCCTCGGCAGCTTCGTACGAGAGGGCCTAGGCTTGTTCATCCAGCAAGTATTGATCACCTCCATACATCTCTCGAATGTAGAAGCATACATTCGCTCAGCACGCTCTCTTGTTTTGTAAATCATCTTCTTATGTGTTGGAATTCCGAAAGCTTCACCGATAGCATCAGGAGTGAGGTTGGCGAACACTTGACCATCCGGTGAGACAACTAACCTGCGATCTAGCTCATAGCAATTGGCACACTCCATCATCAACTCCGAGCACTGAATAGCTGGCGGCAAACCAGTAGCTGCATACAGGCCACTTCGAACAATGTTCTGCGAAGTGATTGAAGGTTGGTGATTGCCCATTCCCAGCATTCGATTCTTGAAGGTCTCCAAGTTGAAAGAGCCCAAATTCATGTTAGCCAACTTTCCCAACTTCAAGATGAACTTTGACTCTGGCATGAAGGACTTGCTTAATTTCTTGATCACAGCCTGCCTGGATGCACCGTTGTTGTCCTTGCCAGTTGCTCTTACTTCAGCCATCTCAACTGTGTGTGCCAATCTTTTTAACAAATTCAAACTTTCAGCACTTAGAAAGTTTGGCAAGTGAGCTTCAACAACTTCAAGCTATAAAAAATCGTTCAACTTCAATCAGCAACTAGACTCCTAACTTCAACTTCAGCAACTTAATCTCCTTCCCAAATCGAACTTCTTCAGCTTCAGCAACAAACTCAAATTCTTTAAACCTTAGCTTCAGCAACATGCTCTTTCAAAAACAAATTTCTTCAACAGCTGCAACTTCAACTTCACACTCAACTCAGCTGCAAACTCAGAGCAAATTCGAATTTCCTCAATTGGTGAGGAGAAATGAAAACTTCTCAATTCTTATAGCAAAAATCGAATTCTAGAAAGAAGCGAAGTTTAGCCAGTACATTAAATTTCCACTACTTCTCTACAAGAATTTGAATTTCCCTCCTCAGGCATTTTCGACACTTGTCTTTCAACACTTGGAATCTTGATCTTCTAGAAATTTCAACTTTGAGTGGCATATTTTGAATCCACTTTCGAAAATGTTCATTTTAAATTCACTTTTTAACAATTTTTACTCACCAGCCGAAGTTTTGTCATTCAACTTTTAAATTTAAATCACCTCTACACTTCTTCTAATACATACGTTTGTTGAACTAATTCAGGACCAACCATTGCAATTGTCTGAGCCAAAGCTTGTCCTCGGACCAACTTCATCGGTTGTATCTCTATATCATACTCTTGCAAAGTGGCGACCCACTTGCCTCTTCTTTTTCCTAACTCATTTTGCATTAGCAAAGTCTTCACTATGGCATTTGGAACAATTGCGTGAACCTTGCTTCTCAATATATAGTGTCTAAATTTCTTAACTGCTTTCACCAAAGCATAGGCTTGTTTCTCAATACTCGGATATCTTAGCTCTGCCTGCTTCAAAGGAGCACTCATAAAAGCAATTGGATGCTCGTCCTTTTCTTCTGTTCGTTGTGTTAAAACCGTTGCACATGTGTGCTCTGAAGCAAATGAATATAGATAGAAAGGCTTGGTGTAATCGAGACTGACCAACACTGGGGCATCCACTATTGCTTGTTTGATCTCATCAAAAGCCTTCCTAGTCTGTGGGGTCCATTCTACCTTCGCATTCTTCTTCAGCATCTCATTTAGTGGCCTCACTATCTCGGCAAACCCAGTGATAAACTTCCTCTCAAAATTGATTTTGCCAAAGAATGATCTTAATTCCTTCTGACTACCTGGCAAGCCAATCTTTGAAATAGCCTCGATACGCTCAGGGTCAATTGAAATACCCTTTTCAGAGATGACGTGACCCAATAATTTTCCTTCTGTGACCCCGAATATGCATTTCTTGGGGTTAAGTGAGACACCAAATCTTCTACATCTCTGAAAAATCTTTCTCAAATCCTCTACATGATCTCTTTTCTTTGAAAACACGGTTAGGTCATCCATGTATATGATTATGCATCTTCCCACCAGATCTCGGAAAGCGATATCCATAGCCCGCTGAAAGGTGGCTCCTGCATTGATCAAGCCAAAGGGCGTTGATCTGCTTGCTCGACCATAACTTGATTATAGCCTGAGTAGCAGTCCAAGAAGGACATCATTTGTGAACAATTCACAATTTGTAATACTTCATCTAATGAGGCCAAAGGATAATTATCTTTTTTGGAAGCCCTATTCAAATTTCGGAAATCCACACATAACCTTATTTCTCCATTCTTCTTTCTGACTAGAACAAGATTGGCGACCCATGTGGAGTGCCTCACTGGAAAGATGATGCACGCAAAAAGAAGTTTCTTGACTTCTTGATAAATCAATTGCTCTAACAATGGATTCACGGGCCTCTGCCTTTGTCTGAATGGCTTACTGCCTAGCTTTAATGGAATTGTATGTGTAATCAATGAGGTATCGTATGTCTTCAAATCCTCATTTCCCCAGGCTATTACATCTGGAAATTCTTTCATGACCTGCAAGATGCCCTCTCTTTCCTCAGGTGTGCAAAGTTTTCCAATAAAAACATTCTTCGCTCGTTCTTTGGTCCCTAAATTGACAGCTTCACAATCATTTCCTTGGGTACTCTGGTTTCTACTCAATTTGTTTGGATCAAACAATCTTTCTAATTCAACCATTCCTCTTGGAATGACATTTGTCTTCAAATTCAAGATCCCTTCCGCATCAAATTCTGCTTCTTCGGTTTCTTCTTCATCGATAATTTGTGCTTCAAACACACCAGAGCATGTGAGAAAATCCAGAATTTGCTTATCATCATCGAATACTTGGAAATTCTTTATATTGTCGGGAATTGAAGGTGTTGAAACTAACTCCACTATGAACTGCTAAAAATAGTAAGTTGTCTGTTTCAGCTCAAATTTTGCCAGTGAGTAGCCTGATGTGTTCTAGATGCGGCATGACTGTCGGAATTTCAAGAATGTTGACGGACTACCTGGAATTGCACACTAACTAAAAATAGTAAGTTGTCGGAATCTGATGAAATTTCAATGGAAACCTGCTGGAAGCATGCTGACCTCAATGTTAATCTTTGTTTTCAATCCATTCACCTCGTTTGACCTCTGACTGACCAGAAAGATGGAAACCCTAATTTTTAGACTTGGTCAAATTTCATGTTTAAGCTCACAGACGGACACATCCCCCGACAGGCAGACGACAGGAAAGAGATAAACAGAGAGAGAGGGAGAGAGAGACAAAACCAAAGCCAAAAGACCAAAGTGGAGCAAAAATTAGGGGTCCCCATTTTGAATGGGGCGATGTGTGAAAAGGTCACAACAGTCCGTAAATCATCATATATGATTTCCAATACATGGATTACCAGACAAGAATAAAGAATAATATACAAGGAAATAAGTATTCCTTCAAGACAACTTACAAACCAAAAGAAATGCACCCAATCACATTCGTTGAATTAAGGAGATAATTCTCTTTACTCAAACGAAATGTTTCAACAAGACGTGCCTGTAAAATGAAGCCTTGGTCAACAAGCAGTTGTACAGAAGCCAGCATAATGGTCCTTTCAACTATTACGCCTTCTCCTCAAGACGTCTCTGCCCTTTATAGATCCCGCATGCCCTCCTGGTTCGTCTATTTTCAGGAGATAAATTTTATTTTTTTTTCCGAAAACCCTTCCTCTCCTCTATTTCCTGTACTCGTATCCTCTTTTTCTCCATTCCTCCCCTCCAGAATAATAATCAAAAGAGATCCTCTTCTAATGATCATCCAAGGTAGTTATCGAAACTACCTTGCCGTTTTCTTCCTTCCACACCTTCCATGAACGCAATTTTAGGGATTCAAAGATGAGATTAAAAGGCAAATCCCAGGTGGTTGTCACCGCCACTACCCCCAAAGGACACACAACGGCAGAGATGATTTATCTTGATTCAAAGGTTTAAAATTTACAAGCCGCACGATTCACATTCTTCCCCACGTCACTCACGAACCTTCATTTTAGGAAAATCTCAAGAAATTAAGGCCACGTCCATCTTGTGGCAAACTATTTTAAATCAAACTTCGATGAAAATATACGCTACATTATTGGAGACGACCAAGACTCCTCAAGAGATTACGAGAAAGGAGAATATTCATCAATTAATTTAATCATAAAAACTTCCAACTCAATGATGGACGAGTTTCAATATCTCACTCATATATAAATTAATAACATATTTATTTATTTAATAAATCCCTTCAATATTCCTTATAAATATTATTTAGTTCACTTGGAACAAAATAAATAATATTATTTATATATATATATATATATATATATATATATATGTAAGCTTACCAAGCAAGGTTACTCCCAATGATACGGTTACCGAAAACATGAAACCAAGTACCAAGGTTAAGTAAAAGTCAATGACCAAAAGAGATAAAAGAACCGGTTTACAAAACCCCAATAACATTGATGGCAAAACCACTCCAAGGTTCACCCGATAACCTACGACGACAGGGTACCAAAAACTCACTTCTAGGGTTTACAAGATCTTGAGACCAACCTTAGCTCAGATGGCGATTCTAGGGCTCTTACAACATTACCTCTCTACTCAGATGATACTTCCCTGCTCCCGAACATTGCGGAACGGCTATCCTGTATCCAACTCCAACAAATGAAGAACGATTAGACTGTCATCTCAATAATGATCAAAACATATTTCAATCTTTTCAATTACTGTAAGATTTAAACTTTCTTTCTAAGTTCACCACAGTATGAACATTCAGGATAAGCATGGTACATATTTCCATTGCATTTTCATAACACAATCATAAGATTTCCACCATTTCATGCATAAATTACACAACATTTGCATCATTCAACATTCTTAAAGCAAGAAAATAAAAGTGTTTATAAGTCACTAGGGCGGGATGTAACACCTTGCTTTTACAATCGAGGGTTGCTCAGCAAGCAAGCTTTATTTCTAAATCTAGAAAGAAGATAACATCTAACACCTAAGAAAGCAGGAAAAGCAGGAAATGACAACAATTACAATTTATCTTCTTTCTCTTCTCAAAGAATGGATAAGAATTGTTCTGAGAATAGAAAGAAAGCTTCTAGAAGAAAACAGCTTTAGATTTCAATCACATCTGATAGAAAGTGGGAAATTGTATCCCAATTCGATGCATCTATACCATCAATAGAAAAGTTGTGTTTTTCTAAGATATCCTCTCCATCTGCAATTGATCTCAGGAAATCTTTGATCTCATTGGCTGCTTTCTCGAACTTTGTTGACATCATGGAAATATGGCTCACACCACCATCACTGCTACTAACAATTCGACAGAAGCAGTGGCATCTTCTAAAAACTTACCTTCATTTGAACTTTGCAACATCAACACTTCTTGCTTGATGGGCTTGTATGAACCCAAATCAGCTTCTACAAACATAATTTCATTGTCTTCGCCATATTCAGTGATCATCAATCTGAGCCTTGGTGTGCTTTCAACCTTAACCTAATGTTGAACTCCTCTCCATGGAAGCCACATGTGGGAGAAATCTGTTGCAATATATCCATTCAACTTCCTAGACCAATCTCTACTTAGCAACATGCCATATCCATCAGGTATGTCGACCACTAATATATCAATACAACTCTACACTCTAGGGTTGGCTGCCAGCTGCATATGAATGTTATTCAATTCATCAACAACTGGAACCTTTGTCTTGTCTAGCTGGGTCACCTTCTTGGTGGTTTGAAGTGGAACTAAACCCAACCTTTCGCACACCTTCAGTGGCATGACGTTGTTGGAAGCACCGAAGTCAATCAAGCAGTTGTGTAACAATTTTCCAAAAATTCTGATTGATACGAGGAATGGGGCTGGTTCATCTTTCTCTTGATAAAATACTACTGGTTTTCTTTTTTCCTCTGCTACAATATCCTTCTTTTCATCCTTTGTGTCCAATTGAGTTTGGTTGTCTTGGGAAATTTCCTTCAAATTTTGTGTTTGCTCTTGCTTTTGCTTTTGCTCTGTAAACATATTGAACTGAACTCTTCTTTTATCTTCAATCTTTGATTTCTCAGGCACACTTGAAGATTCTTGTACCATTCCCACAAAACCTTGACACTGTTGCGGAGTCTCCCAAGTGTTAAATGATGCATGATGCACCTCTTCTACTACATTTGTGCTCTGCACAGGATGAGATTGCGTGTTTACGGGAGGATTCCTTGATGAACTAGGTACTTCCTGAGAAGTATTCCTTGCAACGGGCGTCTCATACAAGCTTCCAAAAATGGTATCTCTAACTTCTGAAATCTTCATTAACTCGTACAAGGGAAGGCTAACTTTCATTTTCTTGACTTCCTCTAGCACATAAGAACTTAACCTCTTCACATCTTCTCTTGGAAGATTCTCTTTTTGCGAGTCGTTGCATTAGGTGAACAGGCTGTTGGACAGTCTGTTGTCCATTTCTATTTTGCATTGTACTTTGTTGTTTGTAGTCTGGAGAATCCTTATGTACATTTGGATTGTTGCTAGCATTAGGATTTGGTGGAGTTGCGAAATTGTTTGGAGGAATTGATGACATCAAAGGTTCTTTTTGATGATAACTCCACTGATAAACTTTGGGGGCTGCTCCTCCCGATGTCTAAAAAGCTTGCACCTCTCTTCTCCCTTCTACCAAAACGCTGTTATTGAGAGGTGGAAAAACATAATTATCCTGGCCAAGAGGCTCCTCTAAATAGGTGTCCTTAACTTCTTAATACACTTCAGCTTCTAAATATACTTGAGCTTCTTGCGATTGTTAGTCTGGCACCCCCACAGGACCATTTGCTAAAGCTGGTGGAAATCTTTGATTAACTTGTGGTAGCGTGTAGCTCTGGTATTCAGGCGGGACATTGTAATCTTTTAGAATTAACACCTGCCCATATCGTTGTACTGGGACTATCTCATATCCGATAGTTGGAGGATTCTCAGTACCCTTCGTGCTCTTCACATCTCTTTTGAAAATATCAGCAACTACTTGAAATTCATGACATTAGAGTTCTGAATGCTGATTTGTATTGTGCAATCTGCACCATCCTGACATGGCGACCTCAGCCAAGTAAACTCTGTCTGCAGGATGGTTTACTAGAGGTGGTAGGTTATCTAGCGGTGACGGAACACCTCCATTGTTGGGCCCTGTGTTCCAAGACCTTTTTTGAAATCCCTGATTATTACTTCGATACCCATGACTATTGTCGTGATTGTGTCCTTGGTGGGTGTCTTGGTGATTTGGAGGATTATTCTGGTATCCTAGATTGGCACCTTAATGTGTGTGATAACTTCTTAGCATGGACTACATCTGATTATTTTGGTTTATGAGGTAAGTCACCTCAGTTGACAACCTTTTCATTTGTTCTACTAACTCTTTCATTTCTTCTTTTTCCTCCTGAGTCCTCGTTGGTGGCACTATGTTCTGGAGGTAAATAGGCTGTGTTGCTTGAGTTTGGGACAAAGGAGTCCCAGGATGGAGAACTAACTGATTAGATGGTGTTTGTGCTTGGTAAGCAAGCTGAGGGATTGGATTCACTGTTGGAACTTGTTGATACCAAGTTGAGCCGAGTCTTTGCATCTGACTGTTCGTCAAAGTCAAGCCAGTATACAACGAAGGTCTAGTTATATTTTGCCCCATGTTCTAGCTCACTTCCACAGCTTTGGCATAGGCTTGGTTCATGTTGGCAGGAGCAGGGTGGGCTTGACTCATGAACATCACGGTTAAGGATCCAAGGCTGAATAATAATTTTCTCTAGCATCGGCAACCACATAGGGGTCACGCAACCTGTAAAAGCCTTTTGGAATCTATTATTGAATGCATGAATAGGCTCCTTGTCCTGCCTTCTCGCTTCTACAAACTGGCGATAAAGTTCTACAGGAGTAATGGGAATACCAAATTTTCCAATGAAGGCCTCCTTCATCTGTTCACATGTTCTTATTGACCCGATGGGCAAGTGAATGAACCAATAGTGAGCTTCTTCTCCTAAAGAATACGAAAACAGCCTGCAAGCCACATCTGCATATGCAATCTGTCAATTACGCAAATGGTCTTCAAACATCTTGATGTGGCCTTCAGCAGTCCAATTTACATCGTTGACATGAAACTTAGAGCAAAAATTCTTTCGATTCTTCGACATATCATGATAGTCAACAAACTCTAGCGGGCAGGGATTATTGACCAACCAAGTAGCACCATTCTGAACTGGTTGGGTCATTGCCTGAACTGATTGTCGCCATTGATAAACAATAACTTGGGCTGGTTGTTGTTGAGGTACAGTAGCCTGAATAAACACTGGAACTTGTACTTGTCTTGGTTGAGCAAACCTCGAAGCACTAGGTGGAGTTCTGAACAAACTTGAAATTTCTTCTCCGATTTCTTCGCTTGATTGAACCTCTTCATTTGACAACACTTCTTCACTTGACTTAACCTCTTTACTTGAATGACTTTCTTTCCTTTTCCTTGCCCTTGCAGGTAGCTCTAACTCTACAAACTCTTTGGACGAACTAGGCATGGACCTCAAAATTCTCTTCAACTTATCTAGCAAGAATGAACTGATACAATCTAGGATGTAGCTAATTATCGGCGAGGTGCGGGAGCGGGAGCAAGTGGTTGTCTTTGATTAAACAAATCTCTTTCAATAGCAACTTGAATCTTAATGGCCTTCTCTTCTTCTTCCTCTAACAAAAAGCAAGTTCTCATATACTCAGCGTAGCTCCTCTTTGTTCTCCACGCGAGATTGTTCAAACCTGAGAGGATGTCTTCTTGATCGTCATTGAATCCCAAATTCAGCTACAACACTGGAAATATTTCTCTATGCGGTAACACCATCTTGATTCATGATACTTTCTTCTCAAATAAACTTCTCTTTTTGATGAAAATCCCTTCTTTACTTCAATGTGGCTGTTAACCGCAAAGACTCTTGAAAGGCCCTCCTCCTAGCGCCAGTTCCTGTTGATGTATTTTTGTGACCACACCAATCAGTAGAACAAAGTATCCAAAGGCTACTCCATCCTCTCTTGATCAAATTATTCCGTACGCTAAGATTGCAAGAGAGATCATATGTTCAACTCCAAGGTTCCGATAATGCAATGGAATACCCTCAGTTGGTTCATTGTGATTTGTTGTTTTCACGAGGGGACTTACACAATTGTTCAGAAGTTTGCACCTGACAACAAGTTAATGATAGAAGGGGATTTTCGTGAGTGATGCAAATGATTTGGTAATGTTGGCGTTTAAATTCGCACCTCTGGAATGCGGATTTGAAAACGGACAGCTATGCACAGATAAACTGCTCTTCAAATTAGGAGGGGAAGCTCCCTCTTGCTGATGGTGTTTGAAAGAAAGTAAACTAAAACTAAGTTGCCTATCTTTTTGATCAGCTTAGAGCACAAGGTTTTTTAAACACAAACGCCGCAGCTGAGATTTTCTGATAAGAAGTTCAACTACGACTAACTTAAACTAAAGACGTTCCTAACCTCTCAAGTAATAGCAAAGCAAGAGAAGTTAGAAATTAACAAGGTAGATTTTCTGACAAAAATACTTCAATAATCTCTCTTTCAACGAACACCTACACACTTCACTGCAAGCTGAAATAAAGATCATAAAAGTAGAACATGGATAACGGAAATCTGAGATTTTGGATCAAGGCAAAAGAGGCTCATGATTTTATTACTCAAATCTCTGAAAACAAAGCTCACTTCTAACATGCCTTGAACAAGAAATTGCAGCTAAGGAGGCTTGCAAACTTATTCTTAACACAATAGAAAACAGCAATCACACAAACTCCTTGTTGGCTAAAGAGGCTCAACAATTTGCTTATCACAACACACATGAACAATACTTGAGCAACAAATAGAAGGCACAATAGGCTCAGCGTTTTGTTCTCACTAGCACGGTTAAAAAACTAAATGAGCAAAGGCTCTTATTTATAGGAAGCAGAGGAGTAGGGAACCCTAAAATCTCCTTGCTTTCACAATCTAGGGCTTGCTCAGCAAGCAAGCTTTATTACTAAATCTAGAAAGATAAAACCCTAGAAAGCAGAAAAAGCGGAAATGCCAACTATTACATCTTATCTTCTTTCTATCCTCAAAGAATGGATAAGGATTATTCCAAGAATAGAAAGAAAGCGGAAAGAAAGAAAGGCTGCTTTAAAGCTCGATCACATCCGCTAGGAAGTTAGAGATTGTGTCCCGGTTCGGTGCATCTATGCTATCAACAGCAAAACACCGCTTTTCAAGAATATCTTCAGCATCTGCAATAGATCTCAGGAAATCTTCAACCTCATTGGCCGCTTTATCGAACTTTGCTGACATTACTGAAATATGGCCTATCCTTCCACCAATTGGACTGCAACTGTGAACAACACTTTGGAACTGATTTTGTATCTCCTCAAGCCCGACGTAAGAACCGTCTTCAAGACTGTACTGAGAGGGGATCTCTATGACGAATTCGCTGATGAAAAGAAGAGCTTCAACCACCCTTTGTCTGTAGACAATGAATTCTTCAGATATCCTCTCATAGGTTTTAACTTTGAAAACGTGACGCTCCCTCCAGGCAAGGATTTGTTTCTTGTGTTCTCTGGAAACTGCTGAACTGTAAGCCGTGTTTAAATCAGCAATGATAATCTCATGTCTCGGTTTTACTTCAGCCAGTGTCTGTTCAAATCCTTGGATACCTTGACGCAGCTTATGAACGCCTTCCCTTAACTGGAACATCTGTGCCAAGATCTCCCTTCCTCTGACAATGAAGCTCTCGATCCACTACTGAGTCTCTTTCCCACATATGACCAGCTGTCTTAACTGATGGTGATCAGCTGGTGTCTCCAAGACCTAGGGCAGCAACTGGGTTGCTTGCGAAGAACCACGAACAAGGTTAGAAATGAAAAGCCTGAGCTGCTGATTTTCAGCCTAATTTTATCATATGATGCCCCAAAAAGGTGGGCGCCTTTCTTCAACAGGGGCGCCCAAACTCAGCAGTGTTCGAAAATTTTCATGATTTCCCAATTTTCTTTCTCATTCTTCGTGCATGTTCATGATTTCACCTTCTGTCGAATGTTTAAGTGCTGAAACTGGCGCCTGGCAATCGAATGACTTCCATTGATGACCTCGGAGCTTCAGATATGCTTCTGAAAAAGCAGAATAGACCCAATAGGGTAAAACTGACTATTTTGAGATTCTGACTACACCAGCCTGATATTGACGTATTTTGAGCCAATCAAAATCAGTTCGGACCCTGTCGGACCAACTTTCTATTTTTAGAAATTTTCTATTTTTAGAAAATTTTGCCAGTATCCGTTTCGAAAGAAACCCAGAAAAACCCAAAAAACGTTACTATTTCGAGAAAATTTCTAAAAATAGCAGTTTTCCTAAATTTTAGGGATGAAAAACTGAGATCTGGGTTTTGTAGGTTAAGCTGTTCTTAGCAGACCCAGATCGTCAGAAATTGAAAATTTTGTGTTTTGACCCCTCATGCAAGACGTGCACACCCAAATTCTGACCTTTTTGACTGATTTAACAAGACTTTTACTCATTTCTTCAAAATGTCTAAGTGTAACAAAAATTTTAATTTTGGGGTACAACAGGTAATAAGGTACGAATTTCCTAAAACTAACCAGAGATGTACTAAATTGAAATGAATGCAGGTTTAGAAAGTCTAAGTTCTATCCTAAAGCTGGACGTGGGATCAATTTCAGCAAACTTCAACCAGACTTTGCTTCACCTCGCATCAGACAGCTTATACAAAATTGGTACAATCTTCAAGGGAGCAGCAAGAGGTTTTCAAGTCACAGTTCAACATAAAGACACCATCAAAACGATACATGCCAAGACCTGAATCATAACAGAAGTTAGGCTTGTAAAGTTTTCCAATTGACCACTCAGGGCAAACTTGCCGTCAGCAAGCTGCTAGTGGTATGGATTCAAACGAAGCTGCCTTAATTAAACACCACAGTCCACAACTAACATCTACTTGCATGAAAATGAAAATTACTCTAATCTAAACTACTTGAAGTAGAAGGGGTGAAGAAATCTTGCTAGCTGCTCATAACAAAAGACAAATTCACCATCAATGAAAACTCTTTTTATTATGATAGTTTTTACAACTTCTTACAAAGTTCTCAAAGGAAAACTTCCCTTCTCCTCCAAACTATGCTATGCTAACTAAGCTATATTATAAATCTCTCTGCTCTATTCTCTAGTCTGATGTCTAATCTAATGAGATACAAATGAGGGGGGATGCCCCTTTTATAGATGGCCCAGTCCAATGGACGGCTCAGATTACAATCAAATGGAGGGCTCAGATTAAGCCACATCAGCCCTAACCCTTAAAACTGCCAGAATGAGGAGTGGTACAATAAATGAGCTAGAAGATTCCCACTCACTCCCAAAATAGCAAAGGCAATCAATGCCCACTATCAATCATCTAGAAGGTCATCATCCAAAAAGGCATCCTCGTTCTCCTTCTCCTTGGCTGCAAAATCAATGAATCTGGCTAACACGGCCTCAACCTCCTGAACTAAGATAGGCGGGATATGATCAAGTTGAAACTCCAACACTGTAACTGTCTGCCCATGCCACATACAAGACTTTCTCCAAGCGACTAAAGCATCCTGAGTGTTTTGAATAATGCTTGAGAAAGTTGAGGTGTTCTCAAAGTAATTCTAAACAAAATTCTTCACCTCTGAAAAGAAAGGTGGCAGTCTACTCCTTAAACCGTCAACAGTCACCTCCTCCAAAGCTAGCCTCCTAGCAAAGATAGCCTCCAAATTGTTCAAGATTCCATCAAGAATGTTTGTCATGGCCTTTTTGACTCTGGCTGAATCTGCCTGTGCTGCATCAAAGAATCCTCAACCTGTGACAACTGAAGAGTACCAGCCAGCAAAATCATACCTATCACCCTCCTATATCACGCCTCCCTCAATCAACATCTGTAAGGGAGTATGCATCAAAGCCTCCAAATGCTAAATAACCTTGCTCTGATAGGTATGAGCATCACTCCAGGCTTGATCAACTGCATCCATCTATGCCATAATGCTGGAAGCCTACTGGTAAGCATGAGCAAGATCCTCCATAAACTTTTATGTCTCAGCACAAACACCTGCAACCCACTTATCTACTTCTTGTGCCATCTTTCTCAAATCTTCCAAGCCACTAACTGATTCTCTAGAAAACTCGACTGGAAGCTCAATCGTCGGATTCTCTTGCCCACAAGGACGAGACAAATGTTGTACGTAACCAATCAATGCCTTGTGATCCCTCTTCAATTTCTTGTATTTGCCTTCAGTCTGAAGCAATCTGTCCATGAGTGCCTAGTAGGAGTTATCACACTTCTCAATTTTTGTGCTCCTATGGGGCAACCTAACTCCATGGTGGTGATCACATAATTTTCTGGCACAGCCTCATCTCGATCACATTCAACCCTTGGCACAACTACGTGAAGGGTGCGAGAGCCATCCTCATCTATTAAAATCTTCAAAAACTTCCTAGCTCTCTTCTTTGTTGGAGGTGCACTGATCCTACTCAAGAATTCCTCCATCTCAACTGCTAAATCAGCCTCTTCACAGGGGCTCCTCCTTATCCTGTCTCTGAGCCAATCTGGTGCCACCTGTTGTATGTCGGAAATAACAAATGGCTGCTCATCTCTTGCTTCTTCTTCATGAACCTCTTCTCTAACTTCATCTTGACGAAGCTCATTGGCTTCTACGAGCTGAGTATCCCCTGAAACTTGGGCCTCGTGTCCAATAATTGTATCATCCTCTAAAGTTGCCTCAAGCTCATGCTCAAAGCATGTATCTATAGTCATTTCTTCATCTTCTTGTTGGTTATCTATGGTGGGTGCGTTGACACTCTGGCCAACGGATTCTCTTCGTGGTGGTTGATTTGCCTCCTGTAATTCTTGTTCCTTATTCAATATATTTCTCTGATCAGCAAACAATGAAACTTCTTGTATACTTGGAAAATCGGTCTCCAATGGCGTAGGTGATGCCATCTCAATTCTTGGAGGCTCTAGCTAAACTAGCTCTTTCCTTCGAGCCTCTGGAGCTTGAGAAACCTGCTTCTTCTTTATAGCAATTGGCGTCCTATGATCTCCCATCAAATTGTAAGTCAAAGGAATTGACCTACTCTTAAGCCTATTCACATGCTTCTCAACCCATCCTTTGGTGAATGTCAAGACTGGTATGCAAAATGTGTCCAAGTCGGATATCTCCGGCTCTAACCAATCTAGAAGTTTGAGTGGTGTATCCCTCACTGCCTCATAATCTGGATGAAGAATGTTAATATCCTCGTCCACCTGGTCTGATACTGGAATAATCTCACACTCCCTAATCATGCTCAAAGGTAGTCTCGAAAACATCCTTCTTACTTTAGCCTCATCCAACGCAGCAGCCCAGTAATCAACAATATTTGCCTTATGCCTGAACTCCTCTGACAGTATCCATCTAATATTCCTGTGGGGGTCATAATGCTACCTACTAGTGTGGTAAGAAAGATGGAAAAACTGAAGCTCATTTTCAGCTTCCTTTGCTGCCTGTAGTGAAGGACACACTTTGTGTAAATTTCCCATGATGATTGGGAAGTCAAGTCCTCCCTTCTTCTTCTTCTTCTAAATTTTATCATAGGCAATGAGTTGCCTAGATATTTCTAACATCAAAATCCGGTTTGTAGGGTATTTGGGCAATCTATACGGATATGAAGAAAACCCTTGCAGTCTAATGTAAGTAAATTTTGGAAATTGGATGAACCAACACTCGTACCTTTCTATCAACTCCTGAGCTTCCTTGGAGATCCTGTGATGAGTTCTTTGTTGAAGTGATCTCGTTATGTGCATAGTGAAGGCATCATTGAGTCTCTTGTAATGGGATGTGCTTGTCAAGTGCAGCTATGGACAAGCCTCATGAATCTTGAACTGCTGAAAGCCACACCCAATAGGTTCCTTATATGATACTCCTCTGTGCTTCGTCATACGAGCCAACATGTAAATGATGTATGAGCCCATATAGAATGTTTTCGTTCTCCTCAAACTCCAAAGCTGCTCGTGCAAATTATCACTAATCATCACTGCCCAATCAATATGCTTCTTTCCTTCCAGCACGAGGTCGATTTAATAAAACATCCACAGCTCAAAAATGAACGCCTGGGGACATCCTCCAACTCTGTTGAGCATCATAATCAAATCACAATACTCTTGCTTCAAATCATCCAAGATTATCTACTTCGGCAACTTTGTGTGAGCCGGCTTGGGCTTATTCATCCAACGAGAGTTAATCATATCAGCACATCTTTCAAATGTTGAAGCATACATCCGCTCAGTGCGTTCTCTCATTTTGTATATCATCTTCTCATGTGAAGGAATTCCAAATGCTTCGCCAATAGCTGCAAGTGCGAGGTTGGCGAACAACTTGCCATCTGGTGAAGTGATAGTCCTTCGGTCTGGATTGTAACAGTTAGCACACTCCATGATTAATTCTGGGCACTGAATGGCTAGTGGAAAACCAGCAGCTGCATATAATCCACTCCTGACAATATTGTGAGCAATGATTGATGGACAGTGGCCTCCAATTCCCATCATTCGACATTTGAAAGCTTCCATATTGAAAGAGCCCAAATTTGTGTCAGGAAGAGAACTTTGATTCTGGCAGGAAAGACTTGCTTAGCTTCTTGATCACAGCCTGTCTGGACGCATTTGCCTTGCTGGATTCGGCATTGTTTTCCCTGCCAGTCACTCTTACTTCAGCCATTCTACAAAAACAAAAGATAGTCATCACCAATTTAACTTAGAAATATAAAATCACATCGGGGCTACCAGCAGATTTTCGAAACGAGAAGCTGCAGCACTAAATTCCAACTTCAAACCTCAACTTCTCCTACAACAACTTCGAACTTTCAGCACTTAGAGAATTCACTTGCAGCAATAAAACTTCAGCACTTCACTTCAGCCACTTTAGACTTCTTCAAACTCGCACTCTTCTTCACACTACAATTTCTTCACCTCAGAGCATCAAAGTCGACCTTGCCAGCTGATGGAGAAAAATGAACAAACTCGCAGCTCATATAGCCAAGTCGATTTCTAGAAGAAGCCAATTTTAGCAAGAATTCAAATTTCCCTCCTCAGGCAACTACAACACTTGGCATCTGGCGTTCGGAATATTTTGACCTTCTAGAATTTCAAGAAGATTCATCTCCACTAGGCGTACTCCACTAGCATTTTTAAATCATCTTTTGAAAAAAATATTAAATTCAATGGCTCCTTAAGGAATTCACTTCACTAGCTGAGGCATGGGAAGTTTGAGAAAATTGTTTTTATGAAGCATTTGATCAAATTCATCTAGGCAATCAATTTCAAATTCACCACTCAAGGTGTTTATTTTCAACATCTTTTCTTCCTTGCCTTAGAAAATTTTTAAATTTTTTCTTAGTAAACTTCATTATTCAGGCGCCCATCGAAATCTCCATCTCAAAATCCTTGGGGAGGTGTGCAAAATTTTAAAATCGATTCTTTGTCGAAGATGTCCAGTACCCAGAAGAAAATTCCCTTCAAAAAGCATCAAATTCATGGGTCTACAAACGAAGTGGTTCATTTAATTTTTGAATTTTAACCTTAGAAAAATATTTTGCCGTCAAATTTATCTTCATTCTTCATCTCTGGGGCGTATTTTCCTTGCTCTGCCTTGACAATTTTCATCAACCTCATGAAACTGGCACATTCTAATGTATCAATTACCAATTCATCCATGCCTTAGTAAATTTCATCACCTCTCTCAATCTTAGGCGTATTTTCCTCGAGAGGTGGAATTTTATGCCTTAGAAAAAATTTAAATATCATCACCAGCATGGGCGCATATAGGGGGTCTAGAAAGAATATTGAACACTTAGCACTTTGCCTTAGATATTTTCCTCTCATTCATCACACTTAGCATTTTATTCACCACCATCTCTCTTCACTTTAGGCGCATTTTGCATGTCTAGGAGGAATTTCAACAATACTTAACACATTTCCTAGAGCCACCTCCAATGTGGGCGCATTTGGAGGGTCAAGGAGGAACTTCCAACACCTAAAAACTTATTCTCATCCATCTCCAATAGTCTAGTAAGTTGGGCCCATTTGGGACCCCAAGGAGGAAATTAACACTTAACTTTTTTCAACGTCCTTTAAGGCAAGATGACATGGGTGCATTCAAGGGGTCAAGGAGGAATTTTGACTTAAAAACTCTCACCCATCTAGCAAGTTGGGCGCATTTGGCATGTTGAGGAGGAATATCCTAACGCCTTAGTTACTTTTCCTTGATGCCTCTTGAGTACCTGCATTTTGAGGGTCAAGGAGGAATTTCCACTTGTCTTAGTAACTTTATCACCATCACTTCTTTCCTTGGGCGCATTTAGGGGGTCTAGAAGGATTTAGCAATGCCTTAGCACATTTTCTTCAACTTGACTAGATGAGGGCGCATTTGAGGGGGTGAGTAGGAATAACACTTGAAACTTTTTCCATCCTTCTGCCATTCTCACCTTCGGCGAATTTCACATAGGGTGAAGGAATTTGTTCAAGACATATTTTAACTTGCTCGTCCTTATTTCTATATTTAGTAAGTCTCTGATTTTCATTCCTCAGAAGCTTTGATTAATTTGGAATTCGCACCACAGGATTCTCATGACCTAGTTGATCTGTTCACATTGTACCTGCTACTGACTTGCTATTTATAGCATGTTTCTGGAGGTGATTTACTATTTATAGTAACTGCTTGATTTCAAGACCTCTGCAACTCCATTTAACTTAAAATCTGACTGACATGATCCTCGTGGGTTGACCTGCCTGTTCACACTGGCACCTGTTGCTGACTTGCTATTTATAGCCTGTTTCTGGAGTGCCTTACTATAAATAGTAAGTGCTCAGATTGCCTTCAAATTTCACTAGTGGATAGCTTGAAAGATACTGATCGCAGTGGGATACACCAATTTTCGAAGATTCTGGCATTTAAACCCTCATTTTAGGTCCCAAAGTTGGAAACCCTAATCGGACTTGCATGTTGCCTAAACAATCTTCGTTTGACCCCGTTTCTATTGCATGTCGCCCTGTTCGTGATATTGAAGTGTTGGGCAGCTGTCGGAGTGATCCTGCTAAAAATAGTAAGTCCCTGAAAAAGTGAACAACTCTGCTTGCATGTCACATCACTACATAGCTCTTGAAAAACCCATAAAGAATAACCTGACATGCGCTGAAAAGTTCTACATGCAAACCCTAAAAATAGCCTCTAAAGACAGCTCTTGAAAAAAGTCCTGATCTTGGTTTGCATGTTATATCACTGTGAAGCCTCGAAAAACCCACAAAGAATATCCAGACATGCGTTGAAGACTCTAAAATGCAAACCCTAAAAATAGACTCTGAAGCCTAAGTGTTGAAAGTTCTCATGTCATCTTGCATGTTATATCATCGCGTAGGTCTCAGAAAACCCAGAAATATTCTACAAATATGCATTGAAAAACTTCGCATGTAAACCCTAAAATCAGCTCCTAAAGGTGAACTTGCTAAAAATAGAAAGTTGTCGAATCTGGCTCAAAATTTGCTGACAAGTAGTTTGATGTGCTCTGGATGCAGTGTAGCAGTTAGAACTTCAAAAGGTGCTGAGAAAATGTGCCAAATTAGGCACTTACTAAAAATTGTAAGTTGTCTGAATCCAATGAAATTTTGTTGGGAACCTGCTGGAAGCTTACTGATTGCAATGCCAAGCTCAAATTTTAATTTATTGACTCTATTTGACTTCAAACTGGCCGAAAGAAAACAAACCCTAATTCTCAGACATGGCCAAAATTTCAAGTTTAAGCTCAACGATGGGCACATCCCTGGAAAGGCAGACAGCTGAAAGAGATAGAGAGAGAGAGACGAAACCAAAGCCAAAAGACGAGGAACGGAGCAAAATTAGGGGGTCCCCATTTTGAATGGGGTGATGTGTGAAAAGGTCAGAACAAGTAGGAAATTGTATGAACCAATCTGCCCATTCCGCCATCGCTGCCCTGGCATTTGAAGAGATACGGACGTACAATTCATTGTCCAGGTCCCACACTGTGTACATCAGGAAAGCCTCGTTCACCCTCTTGTAGTGATGCAATGTCTTTGTGAATTCCAACTGAGGATAGTAGTTGTAGATATGTTCTACGTTCAATGATCCCTCGCTATTCAACCCTCTGAATTGACCTTGATAGGCCACTAAGTAGACTAGGTAAGAAACCATATGGAATTCATGAATCTGGAAATATTTTGTTATCTGCTGATGGAGGCTATCACTGATCAAGGTGGACCGATCATAGAACTCAGTCTTCTTCATGATATGGGGTATAGTGTAGAACATCCAAGGCTGAAACTTGGTAGCATCTTCTGATCCAACGACCCTGTTGAGCAAGGTGATTATGATAGCAACTTCGTCCTTGAACTCTCCTCGCCTAACATTCTTAGGCAGAGTCTTATGTTTTTCCTTCATCCACCTTTGTGCAATCTTCTTACTGTACTTGTCCTTATGCATCTCCCACATCCTTTCACATTTGCCCTTTGAGATAGTGACACTTTTAGGCCAAGGGGGAATGGAGAAGCATTTCTCACTCATATCAAGTTTTAAACTGTAGATCAATCGGCCATTAGCTGACTGGATCTCCCTTGTAACCGGATTGTAATGCTTGATACAAGCGATTACAAACTCGAGACTCTGAACTGAAATAGGAATAGATGTTGCTGCAAGAAGTCCAGAGTGTCCCAGGTTTCTGATTGAAGTGTTGCCTGTGCTCTCCAAAGCATGTAGATCAAACACCGGCTTGTTGTGATGCAAGTTTGTCTCGGCTGTTTTGATGAAATCGTGGTAGAGAGCTGATTTGACCTTGAAATCATTGGGAGTGTATTCCATTCTGAAAACCTTGAAGAATGACTGTAACCTCGCCTAGGTTCATACAAATTTTGAGCAACTTAGTATTTTTAGAATGCTAGGTTTTCTTCCTCCAATAGAGAAATTTTTCAAAAAAAGTTTGAGATATGGGTTTTGCTTAGAATTTTGTTGCAAGACAACCCAGATCGTCCGTTTTTTGGAAATTTTGAATTTAGACTAAAAAAGCAGCAAACCCTAATTTCTTCAAATTTTCACGAAAAAAGTTGGCATCTGAGTTTTGTTCAAAATACAATTAGAAATGGACCCAGTTGATTAGATTTGAAAAACACTAAAGGTTGATCAAAAAAGCAGCTAACCCTAAGATTTAAAAATTTTCTTGACAAAAAACTGTGATATGGGTTTTCTTCAGAAGACTGTTTTGAGAAGACCCAGATGAACAAATTCTGAAAACATCAAAGATTTCACTAACATGTAAAGAAAAAGCAACTGCTGCAACTTGAAAAAATTTCTTGAAAAATTCTTCAAAAGAATGAAATGACAAGACCCAGATGGCTGAAAATTGAAAATCTTGGCCTTCTTCAAAAATTTGATCTTCTGCATGAAAAAGCATGAAAAAGCAAGGCCTCATGCTATTGGTCTAAAAAATTTGATGAAGAATCAGAAAACTTGAGTTCTTGAATCATTAAATATAACTTCAAATCTGCTGCTCCACTCTTCTCCTTGGGATGCCACCTGCAAAAATGATGAGAATTGCATTGAAGAGATGTATTAAATAGACTTAGGGTTTCAGATAGGTCTGCTTTCTTTTGTTTTTATCTTCAAAACCCTAAAATTAGCTAATTCAATGAACTTGGACACTCTCTTCCTCTTGCCATTTTGAAACTTTTAAAAATTTGAAACTTTTCACTAAGGCATTGTAAGTTGGGCGCCCTTCTTGGCTAAGGGCGCCAACTTTCTCCAGAGTTAGTCATCTTTTAGGAATTTTCAACTTTTCACAATTTTGACCCCTACTTTCACCTTAATCTTTGTCTTCCAGATTGATCCGATCAGCGAGCTGGATGATTCATCATGTAGCTTGATTGATTTTGAGAATATTGTTTTGGAGGCTTCTCTGGCGGAAAACTTCGTTTTGACCTTCAAATTCATGGGAGCCTATTTCCTCCAGGTGCTCCCATTTTGTCCAGAGTTGGCCATTTTTATGATTTTCAAGTTCTTCCTTTTCCTTCTGATCTTCTGATGAAATTCTGGTTTCAGGAGCTACGCTGATCTGATTTTCAAGTTCTTCCTTTTCCTTCTGATCTTCTGATGAAATTTTGGTTTCAAAAGCAACTGCAAATTCTATCATTTAGAGCTTCAAAACCTTGGGCACCCTTTCTCTCCAAGGGCACCTATTGATGTGTTTTTCGTGACCGCACCAACACAGAATAAAGTTACCAACGGCGACTCTATCCTCTCTTGAACAAAATCTCCTGCATGCTAAGATTGCTAGAAAGATCATGCATTCAACTCCAAGGTTCCTTCATGCAGTGGATAGTCTCAGTTGGCTCAATGTGATTTTGTTGGTATTTCAAGGGGACTTACAAAATTGTTCAACAACGAAGAAAGAAATTTGAATGATCGAAAGATTTGTCTTTAAACCTCTTGTTTCCTAAACTAACCAGTAAGTACTGAATTTAAATGGTTGCAGGGATAAGAAGGTTCTAATCTACTCTAAGGCGTAGGACATGGCAATCAATTCTTGCAGACTTCAACCAAGCTTTGCTTTGCCTCCCTTCGGATAGCCTCCACAAAACCAGTGCAATCTTCAGAGGAGTAGCCAAAAGTATTCAGATCATAATTCAAAACGAAGACATCATCACAACGACACATACCAACATGTGAATCACAAATGAAGTTAAGTTCGCAATGTTCCTGTTGTACCCCAAAATTAAAAATTTTGTTGCACTTAGGCATTTTGAAGAAATGAGAAAAAGCCTTCTTAAAACAGTCAAAAAGGTCAAAATTTCGGTGTGCAGGTCTTGCATGAGGGGTTAAAACGCAAAACTTTCAAAATATGATGGTTTGGGTCTGCTAAGAGAGGCTTGAACAACAAAACCCAGATCTTAGTTTTTCATCCCTAAATTTTAGGAAAACTGCTATTTTTAGAAATTTTCTGAAAATAGTAACATTTTCTGGGTTTTTCTGGGTTTTCTTGGAAATGGATACTGGCAAAACTTTCTAAAAATAGAAAGTTGGTCCGACAGGGTCCAAACTAATTTTGATTGGCTCAAATTACCTCCATATCAGGCTGGTGCAGTCAGAATCTCAAAAGATCAGTTTTGCCCTAGTGGGTCTATTCCGTTTTTTCAGAAGCATATTTTTCCCTAGTGTGCATATGTGTTCATTCCAGCCCAAAAGACCGTCGAAGCTCTTAGGATCCGTCGTAGCAAGTTATATAAATATCTTAACTTCAAAAGCATCCTGGACATTGCTCGCTGCCAGTCAGGCGTCCATAGCCCCGACGAGGTTATTGCTACAATTCTCACGAATATTGCTCCACTGCCGGTCAGGCGTCCATAGCCCCGGTGGAGTTACTCGCGTGTTCCCAAAACCAATATTTCATAATATATTTCGCTTTTCATCCTCTCATTTTTTCGTTTTTCATATAATTCTTTTCAGCACATTTTCGTCTTCTTCTTTTGATTTCTCCGTCAATTCCTTGATTGGCTGGCAGGCAATGAAGCCTCCAATGGGTTCGAGAATTGTAGTGGGGCTGAAGCAAGATGTAAAATTTTCACCTGCTAAGGCTTCTCCTAAGAAACCTCAATGACTTAGAGTAATTAATCATGTGTGTAAAATATAGCAATCGTGAGACTTGGTGTCAAGACACAATAGATGATTCCCTTCCGAGTCAAGTACAAATCCTAACCAAATAATAAGACTTGAAAGAACAACCTCAGATTCTAAAGCACTTCCTGAATAATTATCTAAGAAATGGACCAACATTGTTTTGGGCCCTGGCGAACACAACACCCACTTCACAAATGGGATCCCCTTTTATTGAAAGCAACAACTAAACTTACGAAAGCAAGACAACTAATCTAAACAAAAACAAAAACTTTAAGCGAACAACAATCAAAAGACCTAAGTACATACAACTCCTAGCATGATTTCTCAGGATGTTCAGCAGCGACAGAACAACGGTGATAGTGCGGAGCCTAGCAAATTTATCCTTGAACTCAGAAAAGTAATCTTTCACAATACGAATCTCAAACTCAAGCAAAACTTCAGGAAAGATTAACAACTGAGGCAACTCATCCGGACCATGATTAATCCATAAACAAGTCATCTTTCCAAAATCTCCATAATCAAAATGATATTCTTTGTAATCAACAGTGGGGAAAGATACAACCTAGCGGTCTTCATTTGATGGCATGAATTCTTGCCTGTCATCCATCGCTTTATCAGGAGGCCGAAGTTGATGGTGAACCATACCACTTGCATCCAAAACATGGAGATGATCCAAACTGGGAGGAGCGGGGTGGGAAATCAATTCGAAAGAGCACTTGGAAACATGGATTACTTCATGCGCTAGCTCCTTTTGAATCTCTAACAATGGCTCAAGCCCCAACCCGAATTGTTCTTCATTTTCCATCTCTTTATCAAGCAATATTTTATTTGTTTCAACTTCATCAAGCAACTCTTCCATGACTGTGAATAATGGATCAAGTGCTGACGCGAAGTGCTTTTCATATTTTGCCTCCATCTTGGTAGCCCATTGATTGTCAAACACATCATCTTGCCTTAAGTTGCTTATCATTTCTTCCATCTTGTTTATGCATAACTGAAGCTTTTCATCAAGGGGCGTTCCTTCTTGAAGTGTACTAGAATAACTTCCCTCTTCACGTTCTCCTCCTCGAGTGAATAAATCTTTCACATCATCTCTACTTTAAGCTAAGTCCTTCATTCTTAGTTCTTGATGATCTTCTGTACATTCATTCACTTCCGTATGTTGACAGTTGCCTTGGGTGTTTCTTCTTGCTTGAATACATCCCATTGCTTCTTTAATCTCTGCTCCAATAGCCTCTTGTTCTAGCGTGATGTAGGAACAATCTTCATCTGCTTGCTCTCTAAGCTTGATCACTTCATCCTGTAGTAACATATTCTCCTTGTTGGATGATGTTGAAGTACATTCTTCATTTGGTGCTAGACATGTTTGTGCAACATACTCAATCCACCCTTTGTCTTTGAAGAACCCATATGGTAGTACTGGTAATCCGAGGCGACATCTAGCGAAGTTGATAGCTCCTTCACATGTTGTGCAAGTGAACTCTGGATGGGGTGCGTTGTGAATCCGACACCAACGAGGGAGCAAAACACCTTTCAAGCAAACATTGCCAAGTTCCAACTGATTCTGGATCCTAAGTATGAATCTCGTGAAGGCTTCCTCCACAACTTCTGGAAGGCTATAATCATCGGGTTCTACATCCAATGTTCCTGGCTTGGGAACATCCCAAAAGAAAATTTTCCCTTGGAGAACAAGCTCTATCCTTGAGAGGAATGTCAAGCAATTGATTTCTTCGTGCTGGGAGGTCTCATGAATTCGACACCTTCCTGGCAAAGCAAACTTAGACAAATTCTCGGGCCATAATTGTGCATTCAATCTTTCATGAATCCGAGCAATATCTGTAAAACTGTCTTGAGAGCAAGAAATATGCCCATCCGTTAAGAAATCTCTTTTTTGATTTTCCATTTTTTGATTTTTTTGAATTTTTCAACTTTTCACTTTTTTTGGATTTTTTGACATAAGAGAGATCTAACATATCTCTGATTTGGAACTTCAAAGCTCATACTGCTTTCTTCTAGCCTCTGGAACAATTCGAAGCTCGCCCTCCTAGCGCCAATTCTGTTGATGTGTTTTTCGTGACCGCACCAACGCAGAATAAAGTTGCCAACGGCTTCCCTATTCTCTCTTGATCAAAGTATTCCGCGCTTCAAGATTGCAAGAGTTAATTCGTTCAACTCCAAGGTTCTTTCAGTGCGAATAGGCTCGGTTGGCTTTCGATGTGATTTCTGGTATTTCAAGGGGACTTACGGAATTGTTCGGCAGTGGAGAAAGAATTCAAATTGCTCGAAAGATTTGTCTTTGAAGCACGGGTTTCCTATTCTAACCAGAAAGTACTGAATTGAAATGGGGTAGGGTTTAGAGAGTCTAAATCTATTCTAAGGTGTGGGATATGGAGCTCAACTTCAGCAAACTTCAACCGGACTCCGCTTTGCCTCGCATCGGACAGCTTCCACGGAGTCGGTGCAATCTTCAAGGGAGATGACGAGAGATGTTCAAACCACCACTTGACATAAAGATACCATCACAACGACGCATACCATTATTCAAACTGTGATTGAAGTTAAGTACATGATATTCCGGTTGACCACACAAGGCGCATTCACCATCAGCAAACACACTAGTGGTATGGATAGACAAAGTTGCTTAGATCAAACACCACATTCCACAGTTAACATCTACTTGCATGAAATGAAACTTATTCTACTTTGAACTATTTTATGCTACCATTTGAATCGGAAGGACGAAGAAACCTTGCTAGCTATTCATGACAAGACGAATTCCATCATCAATGAAAAGATCTATTATCATGAAGAGTGTTACACAACAATTTCTTACAAAGTTTTCAAAGGGAAAACTTTCCCTCCTCTTCAAACTACACTATCAACCTACTTCTAAGTTGTCCCTTTATTCTATGTCTACTGTCTAACTCTAAGCTAATGAGGTACAAATGAGGGGGACTCCCCCTTTATATAGCTAGCCAAGTCCCAAAAGACGGCTAGGGTTACAATCAATAGAGTGGCCAGAATCGTGCCACCTCAGCCCTAAACAAGATTTGCCCTAAAAACCGCCACAGAGGAGAGTGGGGTAATAAATGCACCATAATGTCCACCATCATCCTTCTAGAAGATTCCATTTGCAGACGCGTTCACACTGTTCTTGATTTTCTCGCTCTGTTGATTGCTTGGAGGAGGGTAAAAGATTTTCTAAGATCGCCTCCTCAGATAATAAGATTTGATAGAATCTGGAGTTCAACTGCTCTTGATTTGCTCGAGCTTCCATTCTTTTCTCCATCTTGAGTTTTGAAAACATTTCATCTTTGTCACTTAGCCAACTTTTGCAACTTTTCTTCCTTCATGTGAAACTTATAACTTTATCTTCCTCCGAAAGTTGTAATATCATCGTGCTTCATTACTTGGCCTCCACGCTCATCCTGCAAAACAAGCAAGGAGAAGGGCATTAGAACATATCATAATATAAATTCACCTTACTTACCTGATTTTCACGCTTTGATTGCCAAGGGTTCATCGTCTTCACTAGCCAACTTCGTGTTCAAATTCTTCATGCCTTAGAAAAAATTTCAAATTTCCCTTAGGAAATTCATCAACCTGGCGCCCATCAAAAATCTCCACCCTGAAGGCCTCGACAAAGTGTAGAAGATTTTAAAATCCCTTCCTCATCAACAATCTTTAATACCCAGAAGAAAATTTCTCTCATAACGCATCAAATTCATGGGTATGCAACGAACGGGTTCATTTAATTTTTTTGAATTTTGAACCTTAGAAAATTAATTATTCAATCAATTTTAACCCATTCTTCACTCTTGCGAACATCCAGTGTTGCTCCGACTCGAAGAATTTTATCAACCCCGTGAAGCTAGCATTTATTGACTTCATCTCCGGCAATTTCATCCATATTTCAGTGAATTATACTATCACCTCAAACCTAGGCGCATTTGATAGGAGGTATTTTAAATTTCAAAATTTTCCAGCACCTTGAAATATTCCACATACAACTTCTAGGCGTCCACAGAGGAGTCTATTTCAAATTTCCCATACTTAGAAATATTTCCAAGGTCAAAATGTTCAAGGCATTTAACTTCAAACTCCTACGCCTAAATTCCCTACTCACCTTGGGCGCCAACAAGGGGTCAAGCTTCAAGTGCTAACACTTAAAATATTCTCAAAGGGACCCACTTTCTGCTTTGGACGCCTTGTATTTAGCATGTATTCTTGTCTTTAATTGGGCGTATTTTGCAATTGCTTTGACTTTGTCTTCATGCATCTTAGGCGCATTTTGAAGGGTGAGCATCCAATCTAGAACATTTAGAATATTTTGAACACCTTCCTTGGGGTATGGGCGCATTTCACAGGTAGTACTTCCACTTTCAAAATTTTGAAGTCCTCTTTCCTCATTTAAGTTCTTGGGCGCATTTGGGCTTGTGAGCTTCAAATTTGTTTTCCTTAGAAACTTTTCCATCATCCTCTCACTTCAGGGGCGCAAATGAGGTTTGCTACTTCAACCTCTCAGGCGCATTTGCAAGGGTCAACATCTAGTTTCAACGCTTAGAGGGTTTGCACATTACCTTGGGCGCATTCTACATGGTCAACTTTCAATTTTCTCTTTCAACACATTAGGCGCATTTACAAGGGTCAACATCTAATTTCATGAGGGGGCGCACTTGGACTTATCAACTTTCACTTAGCCAATTTCAACTCTTATTTTCCTCAGGCGCATTTGACCCATCCAACTCTCATTTTACCTGCCTTAGGAAATTTTTAACTCACCTTCAGGCGCAGATGACAAGTCAAGCCTTCAGTTTGAAGAGGGGCGCAAATTGATGGGCCAACTTTCATTTTTGATTCCTTAGTGAAATTTTAAGTCCCTCTTTCTCTGGGCGCATACAAGACCCTATGCCTTCATTTTGTTTGCCTTAGAAAATTTCCCAACTCAACCCCTTAAGATGGGCGCATTTTGAGGTAGCTGCTTCCAATTTTGTCACTTAGAAAATTTTTAGACTCCACCTTAGTCTCCATCTTGCTGAGGCGCATTTGACTCAAGCAACCTCCAATTTGTGCCCTGGGCGCATTTGATAGGTTGTACTTTCAGTTTACGCCTTAGACAAATATCAAGGTATCTCTCCAAACTAAGGCGCATTTACCTCCTGCTACTTCCATTTTGGGTGCCTTAGGAAGTTCTCAAACTCATCAAGGTTGCTAAGGCGCATTTAGGGGTCCAGACTTTCAATTTCAAGCACCTAGTAAAATTTTCATGACCACCTCCTCTTAAGGGCGCATTTCACCCCTTGAGGTTTCATTTTTGAACACTTAGAAAATTTCTCAAGCTCTCTCTCTTCAAGGGCGCATTTGGGGGTCCTTCCATTTTAACACTTAGAAGATTTCCAATCCCTTTTCCCTTAGCTAAGGCGCATTCTACCTCCCACACTTCGAGTTTTCTCAGACTTAGAAATTTTTTCTCATGGCTTTTCAACTTGGGCGCATTTTTCCATAGGAGGTTCCAATTTCCGTACTTAGAATATTTTTCAACCATTTTGAAGCTCAAGGGTGCATTTTACCAACGGAGCTTCCAATTTGTGTGACTTAGAAAATTTTAAGACTCCTGCCAGCTTGAGCGCGCAAATGGAGGGGTCCTCTTCCATTTTTCAAACACTTCAGGAATTTTGATCTGTTTTTGGCCTTTTAAAGCAAGCCTTGATGCCGGACCCGAAAAATTATCAAACTTGGTGGATTTCTTGTCCTCTGCCGGATTTAGGGTGACTTTCTCCTACTAACCCTAATTTGCTATTTTTAGAAAATTCTTCAAATTTTGTGCCTTGGATTGACTTTTGACTCCAGAAAGCATGATATTGCTTTGTTCTGAACCTCGGGATGTGTTTGTGCTATTGATGCCTAACATCCGTCTGTACTTGCTATTTTAGGAACTTACTAAAAATAGCAATTGCTTATAATGTCTTCAAATTTCATCTGTTGAATGCCAGAAATGTGGAGATCGTGGCTGGATGCTGCTTCTGGTTGACTGTCCTGCTCTATCCTTGAATTTAGGAAACCCTAATTCCTCTGTGCCAACCTGCTAAAAATAGTAAGCGTCTGACTTTCATCCTCTACAGTTCCGTTTGATTTGAAATTCGCGCCATAAGGTCTTCATCACATGTTTAACCTGTTTATACTGAGACTTGACTTTGACCTGCTATTTATAGCTGCTTGTGAAGTGACTTACTAGTAAGTGCCTATTTCTGAGGCTTCCTTAGCTCCATTTGAGTTGAAATTTGGACAGTGTGTTCCTCGTTGGTTAACTTGCATGTATGCGCCGCGCCTGCGATCAACTTTCTATTTATAGCCTGCATCTGGAACACTTTACAGGTTCTCCAATTGCCTTCAAATTTTGCCAGCAGATTCTCGGAAGGATGCTGATCATGATGGATACCTCAGTTTTGCACATTTTGACCTCTAACTCCTCATTTTTAGCGCTAAAGCTCGAAACCCTAATTTTGTGCATGTTGCTCAGATGAGCTCCATTTGACCTCGTTTCAATTGCATGCTAGTCAGTTTGCAGTTCTGAAGTGCCGAGCTGCCCAAGTGATACCTGCTAAAAATAGAAAGCGGCCGGAAAAGTGACCGATCGGTTGCCGAATGATCTTGCATGTCATACTGCCCGAAAAATCTTGAAAAACCCAGAAAAACCCAGAAAAATCTCCAACATGCAAGCACTGGCTAAAAATAGTAAGTTCCTGAAAAGTGGTCAGTTCCATTTGCATGTTACATCGTTGCAAAGCTCTTGGAAAACCCAGAAGGAATATGGCGACATGCGCTGAAAAATTCTGCATGCAAACCCTAATATCGGCCTCCGAAGGCCGAATGCTGAAAGTCATCATCATACTTTGCATGTCACATCACCGCGAAGGTCTCGAAAAACCCAGAAGGAATCTTCGGACATGCATCAAAAAATGTAACATCTAGACCTTGAAATCTGCTCTGGAAGCTAGACTGCTAAAAATAGCAAGTCGTCTGTTTCTGCTCAAACTTTGCACGCTACCAGCCTGATCCGCTCTGAATGCAGTGTGACCATCGAAATCCCAAAATTGCTGACAGAATGCCTGTAATTGCATACTTACTAAAAATAGTAAGTAGTCGAAACTTGATGAAACTTCAGTGGAGACCTGCTGGAAGCATACTAACAACAGTGTGAAGCATACTAACAACAGTGTTAAGCTCAATTTGCAATTTATTCATCTCATTTGACTTCAAGTTGGCTGGAAAATTCAAAACCCTAATTTTTCGGACTTGGCCAAAATTTCAAGCTTAAACTCAATGAAGGGCACAATCCCGGAAAGACAGACAGTAGAAAAGAGAGACAACGACAAAACGAACGAAAAGCAAAGCCAAAATTAGGGGGGGGTCCCCATTTGCAATGGGGCGATGTGTGAAAAACGTCACAACAGCGCCCCTGGTGAAGAAGGGCGCCCAAGTTTTCAAGGGGCTAAACAAATGAATTCATCAGAGATGCTTTAATATGATCTCTTCGCAATCGATCTAGCTCTCCAACGAGATATCCAACACGTCGATCAGAGTCCACAGTCACCAAATACGAGGAGCTGAAAGTGGGGTTCGACGAAAGCTAAAAATAAAAGATTTAGAAGAAAAAAGGAAAAAGTGAAAAAAATTCTAAGTTTGATGAGAATGGGCGCCCCCAGCCAGGAACGGCGCCCAAACTTTTGAGGGCCTAAAATTCAGTTTTTGATAAAATCTCTTCCAGAAGACCCCTCCTAGTTCTTCGTCAACTTCGCGATGACCATAACCGTCAATTGATCTGACGCCCGGAGCTCCAGATTCAACAAGATCATTTGTAGAAGAGGATTTAATGAAGAAATTGAAGATCAGAAAAATGGCTAACACTGTGGAAGCTCGGAACCCCTGGAAGGAAAAGGCTCCCGTGAATTCGAAGGTCGAGATCAAGTTTTTAGCCAAATACTCCTCCAGAACATCCTTCTCAAAATCAATCTGGCTCCACGATGGATCTTTCAACTCGCCTGTCGGATCAATCTGCAAACGGGAAATCAGAGGCGAAGTTGAGGGTCAAAATGACAGAAAGTTGAAAATGCAAAAAATTTCACCAACACTGGATGAAGTGGGCGCCCCTGGTGAAGAAGGGCGCCCAAATTCTCATGCCTTAGAAAATTTTTTGAAGTTTTCAAAAGTTTCAAACTTGCAAGTGAAGGAAGATGGCGTCAAGGTTCAAAGAACTGACATTTTAGGGTTTTAGAAATAAAAGCAAAAGAAAGCAAAGCAAAAACAAAGCCCTAAAGTCTATTTAACATCTTTCTTTCATTTAACATCTTTCTTTCATGTAATTTTCATTATTTTTGCAGGTGGCAATCAGAGGAGAAAGTTGGAGCAGCAAGTTTGAAGAATTTTCATGATTCAAGAATTCATATTTGCTGGTTTTTCATCAGATTTTTCATATCAGCAAGCATAAACCCTTGCTTTTTCAAGCTTTTTCTTCCAGAAGATCAAATTTTTCAAAGAGAAGGCCAAGGTTTTCAAATATTCAACCATCTGGGTCTTTTCACTTCAATCTTCTGAAGAAATTTTCAAGAACTTCATCAAGTTGCAGCAGCTGCTTTTATTTTGCATATCAAAGAAATCCTCAATGCATTCAGTTTTCAATCATCTGGGTCCATTTCTATTCATATTCTAAACAAAACCCAAGTGTCGACTTTTTTCGAGAAAATTTGAAGAAATTAGGGTTTGCTGCTTTTGCAATTAAAAGTCAAAATTTTCAAAAACGGACGTCTGGGTTGTCTTGCAACGAAATTCTGAGAAAAACCCATATCTCAAAATAATTTTCAAAAATTTTGTCCGTTGGAGCAAGAAAATCAGCATTCTAAAAATAGAAATTGCTTATAACTTGTCAGAACCTAGGCAAGTGTACAATCGTTCTTCAAATTTTCTGAAATGGAGTATACTCCCAATGTTTTCAAGATTGGATCAGCTCTTTATCACGACTACATCAAAACAGCTGAGACAGATTTGCATCATATCATGCCGGTGTTCGATTTACACGCTTTGGGGAGAGCAGGCAACACTTCAATCAGGAACCTGGGACACTGTTGATGTGTTTTTCGTGACCACACCAATGCAGAATAAAGTTGCCAACGGCTTCCCTATTCTCTCTTGATCAAAGTATTCCGCACGCTAAGATTGCCAGAAAGTTCGTGCGTTCAACTCCAAGGTTCTTTCAGTGAGAATAGGCTCAGTTTGGCTCGATGTGATTTTGCTGGTATTTCAAGGGGACTTACGGAATTGTTCGGCAGCGGAGAAAGGAATTCAAATGCTCGGAAGATTTGTCTATGAAGCGCGGGTTACCTATTCTAACCAGAAAGTACCAAATTGAAATAAGGTAGGGTTCAGAGAGTCTAAATCTATTCTAAGGCGTGAGATATGGAGCTCAACTTTCAGCAAACTTCTAACCGGACTTCGCTTTGCCTCGCATCGGACAGCTTCCACGGAGTCGGTGCAATCTTCAAGGGAGATGACTAAAGATGTTCAAACCACCACTTGACATGAAGATACCATCACAACGACGCATACCATCATTCAAACTGTGATTGAAGTTAAGTACGTGATATTCCAGTTGACCACACAAGGCGCATTCACCATCAGCAAATACACTAGTGGTATGGATAGACGAAGTTGCTTAGATCAAACACCATATTCCACAGTTAACATCTACTTGCATGGAATGAAAATTACACTACTCCGAACTATTTTATGCTACCATTTGAATCGGAAGGACGAAGAAACCTTGCTAGCTATTCATGACAAGACGAATTCCATCATCAATGAAAAGATCTATTATCATGAAGAGTGTTACACAACAATTTCTTACAAAGTTTTCAAAGGGAAAACTTTCCCTCTTCTTCAAACTACACTATCAACCTATACTAAGCTACTCTAAGCTATCACCTAGTTGTCTCTCTACTCCGACTTCTACTCTAATTCTACTGTCTAATACTACTGAGTTACAAATGAGGGGGACTCCCCCTTTATATAGCTAGCCAAGTCCCAAAAGACGGCTAGGGTTACAATTAATAGAGTGGCCAGAATCGTGCCACCTCAGCCCTAAACAAGATTTGCCCTAAAAACCGCCACAAAGGAGAGTGGGGTAATAAATGCACCATAATGTCCACCATCATCCTTCTAGAAGATTCCATTAATAGACGCGTTCACATTATCCTTGATCCCTTCTTGACTTTATTTTTCGACTTCGCTCGAGCTTCCATCCTGAGTTTTGAAAACATTTCTTCAACACTTAACCATTTTTCGCAATTTTCATCCTTCGAGGTTGAAATGTAGTCTTGGAGTATCCGCTTGATCACCTAAGTCATCACTGCCTGGTCTCGACGTTCCTCCTGCAAAACAAGCAAGGAGAGGAGTATTAGAACACTTCATAATATAATCTTAACTTACTCACCGGGATTTTCACGTTCTGATCTTCAAGGGCTCATCATCCTCGCTAGTCAACTTTATCCTCCTTTTATGATTCCTCATGCCTTAGCCAAATTCCAATCCATCTTCTTCAAAGGCGTATCATCTACTTCAACTGCATCTTCAAGAAATTCATTTCACTCGCTGGAGCTCTGACAACCTTGATTTTATTCACCTCTGGCTCAAGAAAACTATCTTCACGAAGGATTTAAGCAGATTCACCTAGGCAGTTTCTTTCAAATCCATCATCTGGAGGAATTCATCTCGGAAACACATTTTCTTCACATTTGCCTTAGAAAATTTTCAAGTTTCCCTTAGGAAAACTCATCAACCTCGTGCCCACTTGAAATCCTCATCCTGAAGGCCACAGCGAAGCATGGAAGACTTTAAAATCCATTCCTCGTCGATAATCTTCGATACCTAGAAGAAAATTTCTTTCAGAACGCGTCGAACCCATGGGTACCCAACGAACGGGTTCATTTGATTTTCTTGAATTTTGAACCTTGGAAAGATAATTTTCAACAATTTATTTCATTTCTTCATCCCCTCTGAGAATTTTGTTGCTTTGACTTGAAATTTTTATTAATCCTGTGGAGCTGGCATCTTTTGACTTCATCTCGGGCAACTCATCTGTGCTTCAAAAAAAATTCCATCACCTCTCCAGACTTAAGCATTTTTCTAAGGGAGAAAAATATTTTGTGCCTTAAAAATTTTTGAATCACTTCGAAAATTTTGCCTTAGAAAATTTTATATCCAACTCGACCAATTTTGCCTATGAAAATATCAACTTCACTTAGAATTTTTTTTTTTTTTTTCTCATAGAGGTGCCCGGCACATTTTATTTTCTAGCCACCACTTCGTATTTCACTTCACACTTGAAAAATATTTTTGGAGCTCCAATGCCTTAGCAATATTTTCTTTCTCTTCACTTAACATCTTAGGCGCATTTTACACTTGCTAGAAGACTTCACTTTCAACGCCTAGCAATTTCTTTCACCTCACAATATTTTCTAGCACATTTTACCTTGAGCGCATACCACTTAGAGAAATTTGAAACCACATCTAGCATATTATCCTCCCTTGAAAGACACTTAAATTTCCACGCCATGCCTAGCAATATCTTCTATTAAGTTCCCAACGCCTAGCATTAACTTTGTATTCACCACGCCATGAAGTATTTTTTCACTTTATTTACCTTCTTTCACTCCATTCACTTACCTTTTACCACATAAACTTGGGCGCATTTGGAGGGGTGAGGAAGACAAAACTCTTTGACTTTGTTGACTTTATTCATTTTGGGCGCATTTCAGCCTAGATGGAGGACGAATTTCTTACTTGGAAAATTCTCATGCATGTTATGCTTGAAGTGGGCGCATTTTACTATGTGTGAAGGATGAGCATCTTTGACCCTTTTGACTCCTTAGCTGCATGGGCGCATTTTGGAGGTTATGAAGCACATGCAACGCCACCTTGCCTTCCTTATTTTGTCTTTACTTGCCATGCTTTGGGCGCATTTCTTATGTGGAGGAGGATGAAAACATTCAACGCCTTCAACAAGTGACTCTTCAGCTTCCTAGATTTTGTCTTCACATGCCTCTATTTGGGCGCATTTTGCACCTCCTGCAGGATGAAAACATTGACTTCCTTTGACCATTTCTATCTTAGGCGCATTTCTTGCCTTGAGGAGGATGAAACTTCATGCCTTAGTTAATTTTTGAATGCTCAGTCTTGAGAGGAGGGCGCATTTTGGCCTTGCTGGTGGATGAGATTCATTGACCACTTTGACTTTTTCTCTCCTTGGGCGCATTTTGCCAGTGGAGGTGGATATTCGTTTGCCTTAGAAACTTTTTCAACCTTCCTGAGCTCTCTTCAAGTTGGGCGCATTTTGCCCCTGCTGCAGGATGAATTTCATACTTAGAATTTTTTTTCACTTTACTTCACCAGCTTGGGCGCATTTTGCCATGGCAGGAGGATTTGACAGTGACTTAGAATATTTTCATCAACTTATTTCTCCTTGAGGGCGCATTTCACAGGGGGTGGAGGATGAAGTTTATACTTTGAACTTTTTTCATGCTAACAATCTCCCTTGGGCGCATTTTGAGGTACCTACAGGATAAAAAATTGTTGACTCCGTTTGACTTTCCCAGTTTTAGGCGCATTTTGGCCTGTGTACTGGACGAGCTCATCATTCTTAGAAATTTCCATGACCTCCAGCTGAGATGGGCGCATTTTCAAGGAAGTGAAGGATAAGTTCCAGACTTAGCCATTTTTCTCGTCCTTGCCAGCTTCTCATACCCTGCTATTTATAGTAAACCTTCTCATTTTTGCACTTCTGAAGCTTGGATCAACTTGAAATTTTGAACGTAGCATCCTCATAGCTCTATTGTCCTGTCGACACTGCCATTTTTAGCTGACCTGCTATTTTTAGCATGTTTCTGAAGGTGGTTTACTATAAATAGTAACCTCATGTTTCTGATAGCTCCACTGCTCCGATCGAGTTGAAATTTTAATGAGGCACTCCTCACCACGTGACCTGCCTATCGACATCAATGCATGCAGTTGATTTACTATTTTTAGCCAGTTTCCAATCTGACTTACTATAAATAGTAAGTGCTCCGTTTGAATCGAAATTTCACCAGCAGATAGCCTGAAGAATGCTGATCGCGGTGGTTTACACCGGTTTTTGAAAATTTTGACTTTTTACGCCTATTTTTAGGCTCCGAAGTTGGAAACCCTAATTCGCTTCGCATGCATACCAAATGAACTCTGTTTCTCTTTGTTTCTGCGGCACTGCGATCAGCTCGTGAATCTGAACTGCTGGGAAGCGGCTGCCGGGACACACCTGCCAAAAATAGCAAGTTCCTTACTGAGTGAGAATCTCCGTTTGCATGTCACACCATCGCGAAGCTCTCGAAAAACCCATCAGGAATCACCCGACATGCAAAAGAAACCTCGACATGCAAACCCTAAAAATAGCCTCGAAGACTGAATTCTGAAAGTGATCGTCTCGTTTTGCATGTTATATCATCGCGAAGGTCTCGAAAAACCCAGAAGGAATATTACATGCAAAGAAAAACTCTGCATCTGAACCCTGAAATTCGCCGGAAGCCTGACTGCTAAAAATAGTAAGTTGTCTGTTTTCTCTCAAATTTTGCACGCGAGCAGCCTGATGCGCTCTGAATGTCGTGTGACTGTCGGAATCTCAAAATAGCTGACAAATTGCCCTGAACTTCACACTTACTGAAAATAGTAAGTACCTTGGAATTCGATGAAAACCTGATGAGAACCTGCTGGAAGCATACTAACAACAATGTTAGTCTCAATTTTCAAGTTATTCACCTTATTCGACCTCAGACTGACCAGAAGACTCAAAACCCTAATTTCAGACTTGGCCAAATTTCACTCGTTTATGTTCAAAGACGGGAACGTTCCCGAAAAGTAGACAGCAGAAAAGAGAGACAACAACAAAACAAACTAAAAGCAAAGCCAAAATTAGGGGGTCCCCATTTGCAATGGGGCGATGTGTGAAAAAACGTCACAACAGACACCTTGGATTCCTCGCAGCAGCGTCAATTCCTATATCAATTCAAAGTCTTGAGTTCGTAATCGCTTGCATTAAGCATTACAACCCGGCTACTAGGGAGATTCAATCAACTGATGGCAGATTGATTTGCAGTCTAAAGCCTGATGTGATCGAGAAGTGCTTTTCCATTCCCCCATGGCCTGAAAGCGTCACTATCTCAAAGGGTGAATGTGAAAGAATATGGGAGATGCATAAAGACAAATACAGTAAGAAGATTGCATAGAGATGGATGAAACAAAAGCATAAGACTTTGCCGAAGAATGTCGGGCGAGGAGAGTTTAAGGATGAAATTGCTATCATTATCACCTTAATCAACAGGGTCACTGGCGCGGAGGATGCTACCAAGTTTCATCCTGAGATGTTTTATGCCATACCCCACATCATGAAGAAGACCGAATTGTATGACTGGCCTACCTTGATTAGTGACAGCATACATCAACAAATAACAGAATACTTCTAGTTTCACAAATTCCATATGATGTCTTACCTAGTCTACCTGGTGGCCTATCAAGGTCAATTCAGAGGGTTGAACACCGAGGGATCATTGAGTGTGCAGCATATATATAACTACTATCCCCAGTTGGAATTCACGAAGTCGCTGCATCACTACAAGAGAGTGAACAAGGCTTTTCTGATGTACACTATGCGGGACCTGGACAATGAATTGCATGTTCGTATATCTTCACTTGCCAGGGCAGCAATGGCGGAATGGGCGGATTGGTTTATACAGTTCCCTACTTTCACCTACCTCAGGGTCTATGGCTACTCAGGTGCCCCGCTCATGTTACAGAGGTACCCGTCGGATGAGGTCGTCTTCATGGAATTCTTAAGGCAGGCCCATGATGTTCACATAGTCTTGAGGAATAGAAAGAAACCCTCCCTCCAGTTTCCATTAGGGATGGGAATTTACACATGCAGAACTGTTGCAGATGCTAAGACAATGGCAGATGAGTTAGATAAACTCGATCTCAAGCCTTACAGCGAGAGACGATCATTTGATCCTCATGGTGTCTACGTTGGCCGACTTGAGAAGAACTATGATCATATATCCACCCTTGAATAGATTTTTGGGCTAATTGTACAGATGAGTTCAAGGTGCGGAGGCGTAGTTATAGTAGACTCACTCTCCATCAGATGAAAGACTGCTTAAATGAAGACATAGAAGGGTTATCAGATGATGATGAGGATATGCTTCTCCCGATGTATACTTAGAAGCAAATTGAAGATCAGCCCCTTTCATAGGTCAACTGGGCTAATAAAGAGTCTCTCTCAGTAGAAGAAAGGACAAAACAAGTCCTTGAGCACAGCAAGGTTTTCTTAATCCTTACGAGGAAAAACTCCATTCCAGCAGCAAAGCCGCCAAGAACAGTTCACTCGTCCTCTAGAGCACAGTCAAAAGGGAAGGGTGTAAGTCAGTCTCAAGAAGGCATCAAAGCAGTAGATCAAGTAAGAATGTAAGAAGAAGGTTAGATTTCTCAGGCATAGTCATACAAGAGCAGCCTAAAGCTGAAACAGAAGCTCCTTATGACGAGCCCATACCTCAGAAAGATGCAGAGGAGCCGCCTTCAACAAGTGTTTATGTACCTTTGATAGGTTCTTCACCGATTCACATTGACCTTGATATTGAAGATGATGAAGAGATCACAGTTGTACCTCCTACGGGAGTTAGTAAAGATACTACCGTGTCTTGGCTTGAGAACTCCTTGGGAAGGTGTTGGCATAACAACTAGCACCTCTGGAGTAAGAGTTGGTACGGACAGCTATGCACACTACGCAATGAGTGCTCTTCAAATTAGGAGGGGAAGCTCCCTCGTTGTGCTTTGACAAAAATACCTGCAAAGGGAAATAAACTAAATCTAATTCTGTGCTTTTTGTTTCAGCTGTAGAGGTACAAGGCTTTCTCGAAAACTATATACGTTGCAGCTGAGAATTTTCTCTGGTTTCGCAGATTCACTAACTACAACTAAACTTAATAACTTAAATTCTATCCAGCTCCCTCAAAAATCAGAGCATGAAAACGGAGCAAGGTTTTGACTATCTGACGATAAACGGTTCAAACTCTCTACTTGAAGGCAAGGTGGCGCAACTATCATCTCAATCTGAACAAATTTATTAGGCACAAAACAGATTTAAGAATTTACCATGACATCTTATGAAACCCTATGTGGCATAACACTTGATCATAATAGTAAAGACTCACAAAACAGATTTATCATCACAATCTCGTGAAACCCTATGTGGCATAACACTTGATCATAACGGTAAAAGTTCAAAAAACAGATTTATCATCACAATTGCATGAAACCCTATGTGGCATAACAATTAACTGTAATGGTAAAGATGCACAAAACAGATTTATCTAAACTATGGAAAGAGTTCACTTTCACAATCGCATGAAACCCTATGTGGCATAACAATCAACTGTAATAGCAAAGACGCATGAACAAATACCAAAAGAGCAATATTGAGGGCAAGGTAGCCGCAGCATATATTTCTCTCTCAAGCAAAAGTTAATTACAAATGAGCAAAAGCTCTTATTTATATACATCAAGGTGTAGGGAACCCTAAAATCACCTTGTATTATCCTGATCTAGCAAATGCATGCAAGATTAATTATTAAACCCTAATGGAAGTAAACTATCTACGATTAGGCGGGAAAGCTACCCGTCCAGTTAAGCGGAATTTACAAATAACCTAAATGGACCATGTGCAAGCATGCACGTCCTTATTTAAAACAAAGTTAACTGGACACTACCTTGGTTAAGCTGGACACCTATCAGTTAGCTGGAAACCCTAACCCTAACTCCTGTGTAGATAATTCCAAGGAAGAGATAAGCATGTGTGAAATCAGCAAGTGAACTCAAGACTGAAAGTCGAGTTAACTGCTGTTCAGGACTCAACCCTTGAAATTAACTGCAGGTTCCAACTAGCAGATCACTCCATGTCAACTCAGTCTAACACTTCGACCAACAACTCATCGATCTCTCTGTCATCTGGCACTTTGACGCTGTCCAAAATAACAGTCTGTTTCTTCAGTTCTCTGCCACTTTCTGTAATTGTGTGCATACCATCTTTACAATCTTCAGTCGCCTTTATGAAACTGGCTGCAATCACTGAAATATTCTCTAATTTAGGCGCCATAGGTTCACCTTCAAGGCTGTCATGAATCAGCTTCTCGAACTCTGCTTGTACTTTGTCCAACTCAACATACATGCCATCTTCAAGAAGATAATGACACGGAATTTGAACGACGAAACCGCTGACAAGTGCAAGTACTCCAACCACATCATCCTTGAGTGAAAACAACTTGGTAGAAATCTTCTCACATATTTCCGTCCTGAGAAGGTGCTGCTCTCTCCAAGTAAAAACTTTTTCTTGATCCTCGACCAACTCCAAAGCATCAAATGCAACTGACAACTGAGATACTAGAATACGATCCTTCGCCAAACTCTCTGCAACTGCAATCTCAAGTGACTAAACACCTTGACAAAGCTTATGTGCATCACTTCTCAACTGATACAAATCTGCAAGAAGACACCGACCAGCAGCAACTAAACTATCAATCCAATTGTCCAAAAGTCTGCCATGACTAACTAACTGATCCAGTTTTCGTTGTTCTGCAGATGTACTCTAAGCTATTCGGATTTCCATGAACAAGATCAGAAATGTACTGACGAAGTTGACTATTTTCAGCCTTGAGAAAGGCCTTATATTCTCCATCCTTCGTGATGCGCTCTTCAAGATTATTAGTGACGATCTTAAGAAGAGTAACATCTGTCTCTCTAGTGGTCCTGCCAAGATTTGCCTTAGTGAATGTAAAGTCACCAACTTCGACTTCATCTAAGCTCTTACCCTCTGGAGGAACAGCAACTTCGATAACAATCTCTGATTCTGAAGTCTTCTCAATATGCACTTGTTTCTTTATCTTCTTGTTCGATCTTCTCTGATAGGGTTCACCGAACTCAGATAAATCAAGGTTGTACGAAGGTTCACGCCTCTGTCTTCCCAAAGACTTTTCGAGCCAACATGACTGAACAATATTTTCAATTCGAGGAGAGACTATCCCTGATGTATCAACTTGTGGTGGTTCAGTTGTCTCCGATCCTGCTTGAATTGGTGTCTCAGGCTCAAAATCTATGTCAATAGGTTGTATGTGAGGCGAACTAGGAGGTTCAACATGAGGCTCAGCCTGAATAACTGTCTCTACTGGAACCTCAGGAACATTCTCAACCTGTTTCTGCTTCCTCTTACCAGTAGCTCTTTTCCCCGTGTTTCCACTGAGTCTAACCCCTTCAGGAGGTATTATAATGGCCTTGACTCGAGGTCTTGCCCTAGAAGTAGAAGGCAACGAAGAGAAATCCTTTGGCAGCTCTGTCACAGGAACTGACTTTCGCGTCTGTTTGCTCTTCAAGAACAACTTGCTAGTCTTGATAACTGATCTGGAAACCTCCTCGATAGAAATATTCTCCTTAGCATACCAATCAGGTGAGCGAAGTGGTTGCCGAGCAACTTGATCCTTGACATATGAATTGAGAAGAACTTCTCCATCATCATCTGATAGACCATCAACATCTTCTGATAGATAATCAGAGAGCTGACCGATAGTGAGTCTACAATAGTGACGACGACGAACCTCGAATTCATCTTCACAATTAGCCCAGAAATCTTCTAGTGCTGGCGTATGTGCAATCCCTCTCTCTAACCGATCTGCATAATGACCGAGAGGATCATAAGAATGCCTCTCAGTATAAGTCTTGAGTTTGAACCTTTCTATCTCGGTAGACATAAACCTAGCATCTGTTGCTGCATTGCATGTGAAAATTCCCAATGTGAATGGAAAATTAGCCGCAGTCTTATGATGACTACGAAGAAAGAAATGGACTTGTTGCATCTGTCTGAGGAACTCCATAAAGATAATCTTGTCTAACGGATACCTTGGCAACGTCAAGGGCTCTCCAACATATCCATAAACTCGGATGTATGTGAAAGTAGGGAACTGGATAAACCAATCCGCCCAAGTCTCCATCGCTGATTTGGCCTCGGCATAAATACGAATGTGCATCTCATTGTCAAGATCTCTCACGGTTCCCATGGAAAAGTGATCATTCACTGCTCGGATTGAGAAAACTCCAACTGAGGATAATACTCATGAACATGTTGAACACCGAGAGTGCCATTAGTTTTTAGAAGCCTGTAGCTACCTTGAAATGCAACCAAGTAAACCAAGTAGGATATCATATGAAATTCGTGATACTTGAGAAAGTTAGTAATTTGCTGATGTAAGCAATCACTAATCAACATAGCCCAGTCAAAACGCTATGTACCATTAAGAATTCTGGTAATCAGGTAAAACATCCATGAACAGAAAGTGCTAGCATCTGGTTGACCGGTAACTCGATTGAGTAAAGTTATCAAAACAGCAACTTCGTCTTTAAATTCACCACGACCAACCTTCTTAGGCATGTTAGTCTTTTGAACTTTCAGCCACTTCTGAGCCACCTTCCTCTGCGAACGTTGTTGATCAGCATCCCATATCTTCTCACAAGCTTCAAGAACCACAGTAAAGTTATCTGAGCGAGGAGAAATAGCAAAACATTTCTCTATGTCCTTCGCTTTGATACTGCAAACAACCCTCCCGTCAACTGATCTGATTTGACGTGAAGATGAGTCATAATGCTTGATGCAAGCAAGAACGAACTCAAGATCGAAAGTAGTAACAGGAATGGACGTTGCTGCCAGCAACCCAGAACGCTCAAGATTTCTCAATGAATTGCTGCTAACACCTTCCAGACTGCTTAGATTGACCACTGGATAAACATGATTCAGGTCTGTATCTAAAGTCTTGATGAAATTATGAGCAAGAGCTGATTTCACCTTGTAATCAATGAGATTGAACTGCATTTTGAAAATGAGGACTTTTGACTGTAAAGTCGAATATACTTGAAGAACTTTCTGAAAACCTCTGGACAAGGCTAAAAATAGCTTTGACGAAAGAAAATTTCGAAGTTTTTCTGGAACACGGGTTTTGTGCACAACTGAATTCTGAACAAACCCAGATAACTGAATTCTTGAAAAATGTGATTTAAGCCCACATGCAAAGAAATTCTCGGAAAAAAGCACAGAGCTTCAGAATGAAGGCTACGGGGCAATTTTCTCGACAAAATCTAAGACGTGGGTTTTGCTGCAAATGCTGAAATATGCGAACCCAGATGATCAGATTCTAAATATGTGTTGAATTTCTTTGACATGCGAAGAAAGTACCTAAGGTGAGAAATAGAAGAAATAAGACAGAAGACAGAAAGTTTTGCTTGTTTGCTTCTGAAAAATCCGCCAACTTCTTCCTTGGAATTTGATAAAACCTGCATGCAAAGTGAAAATAAAGTCTAGAATCGCCTTCCTTTGAACAATCTGAATTCGTTGCTATGAAGAACGCTGAATTCGGACACCTGTAGCACCTTTAGCTTGCTGGTCGCTCAAGAAGAATAAGAACTTCAAAGCTAAAAATGATGAAATAATGGACGCCATTACTGAAATATATAGATTTTCATCTATGAAATTCGCATAAGGCATGGAATCCATGAAAAGTGCGCTTGGCTTGTGATTGGACCTCATTCCAGTTAACCGAAACTCGAATATGCTAAATAAATCGCCATGCATTAGGGTTTGCCTTTCAATACTTCACTTCAACACTTCATGCAACTTTGACTTCAGTTTAGTAATCCATATTAGGTTCGCCATCCTTCACACTTGCTTTAGATTCACAAATTTGAACTAAGGCGTCCCTTTTGATAACTAAAGTTAGCAATCAACAATTCGCCATATTTCATGCAATGAATATTCTAAATATAGCGACCCTTTCAAGACTTCAGTTGGCCTTCAAAAAGTGAATGCGCCAACTTCACATGCTAAAAATAACAACCCTTTTGGAACTAAACTTGTCATTCCTTAGAAAATGCGTAGTTTCACTAATTTATGCTTCATCAATAAAATCTAAATATGGCGACTCTTTTGATAAGTTCAGTTAACACTCAAATGCGCCATACTTCACAAATTTATGCTTCACCATTCATGTCGTCCCTTCTAGAACTTCAGTTGACACTCAATGAAGCGCCATCTTCACAAAAACTTCACAATTGCAACCAAATTCGCCATGCATGTGAACTTCAGTTGACATTCACTGATAATCTTAAGTTAAGTGAACATGCAATCAAGTTAACTCAACATGCAAAGCAGTTAACTGAACATGCAAACTAGTTAACTCGACATGCGAACTGAAAGATCACTCAACATGCCAATATATGAACTGAAGATGACAACCCAGAAAACGTTTAGTCTAACTGCAATCAGAACTCAAGTTAAGGCGACCATTCAACTCTCTTTTGAAAATCCAACTTTGAGCTCTTAAGGCGAATTCCAGACTTAGCCAAATTTCATGAAAATTTAAGCTAAAACCTCTGCCAGGACCTTTGTTCATCCTCTGACACTGGTTAACTGACTTCTCCGATTGGCTAGCTAACAGGTGCATTGCAGAGCTAAATAAGAACTGATCGAAAGATATCTTGAGACTGGAAACCATAAAATTGACATTTGAAGGCCCAAAAATCCAAGCGCCTTTTTCAAAAGCTGCACTTTTCCTCAGACTTAGTCAAATTTTGACATCTGCATCTCGAACGAAGGGAAAAATAAATCCTTCATAACTTCTGATTTACCAACTTTCAGGACTGGATCACAGGTTCACTGCGGAGATAACCTCATTCTACACGACAACTGCAAAGGCACATTTCCCCAGAAAACATCATCTGAGGGGTGAAAATCAAGGGCGCCTTTTTGAAAAGTTGCTCTTTTCATTCCAGACTTGGCCATTTCTGGAAATGACTAAAATAACACAAAAACCCTGACTGCAAACCGCTGAGACATCCTCTGATCCGGTGAAAACAGGCAACGAAAAGCTGAGCGTAACACGAACACATTGAATATCTGAGATCATCAAAAAGAAAGCATTAAAGACTTGAAAAGCTTAGGCACCTTTCTCAAAATGTGCTCTTTTGCTTTTTCTTTGATATTCTGACTAAGATTTGACCCTACGTTCGACCTCAGGTTCAAGCACTTCAGCAACTCAGATTCACCCACTGACGGATGCATCGCGAAGCTCGAACAAAAGTGAGATAAACATCTTGCGTGGCATTTAGCCAAAAACCTACATTTGGCACCTCAAAAAGATGGGCGCCTTTTCCAAAAGCTGCGTTTTTCTCCAGTGTTAGCCAATTCTCACTTTCGCCTTGTTTTGCGCTATATCTTTCATAACTTGCCCGAAACAAGTCCGTTTGACAAGCTTGATAGCTCACTGCGAAGCTAACGTGATGCCGGACAAATGTCTGCTGGAAGTGACAAACCCTAAAAACAGGATCTGGACCCCTAAAAGATAGGGCGCCCATTTGAGAATGTGTTCCCTTCTCCAAAGATAAATTTTTTTGATGATTTTCCTTCAGATTTTCACCTTTCTTAAATTACTTCAGTAACAGATTGACATGACACTGACATCAACTCCATATTTGAAAACCCCAAAAATGACCTTCTGACAACACTTTAACAAGATTAAGACTCAATTAAACAAAATGCCTTAGTGAAGCAAAAATTTTGGTTTTGGGTACAACAGAAGGGTAAGAAGAAGGCCTTCGTATCAAGTAAATTTTCATGATCTTGCTAACATTTATCAGGAACCTCCTAAGAAGAAAGCAAAGAAACAAGTACACTTTGATAGGAATCCTAGCAACAAGATAATCATGGAGACTGCGTTGCCCCCAAAAGACAAGAACAGGGACGAGGTGAACATGGATGACTTCATCATGGTCAAGGCTAATCTTGGTAGAAATACCAGACATGCGGATTTGAGTCTTTTCAGAGTTGTGTCCGAAAACCTTCAGGAAAGAGTGCTTAAAGATGGAGAGGACAAGGCAGCCCTCAAGGCTAAAAATCAACATCTCACGCTTTTCATTTCTAACCTTGTCCATGGATCTTCAAAAGCAACCCAGTAAATGCCCCAGATTTTAGAGACACCAGCTGATCATCAGCAGTTAAGACAGCTGGTCATATGTGGGAAAGAAACTCAAGAGTGGATCGAGAGTTTCATTGTCAGAGGAAGGGAGATCTTGGCTCGAATGTTCCAGTTGAGAGAAAACGCTCATGAGCTACGTCAAGGTATCCAAGGATTTCAACAAACACTGGCTGAAGTAAGACCTAGGCATGAAATCATCATTGCTGATTTAGACATAGCTTATGGTTTAGCAGTTTCAAAAGAACACAAAAGACAAATCCTTGCTTGGAGAGAGCGTCATGTTTTCAAAGTTAAAACTTATGAGAGGATATCCGAAGAATTCATCGTCTATAGGCAAAGGGTGATTGAAGCACTTCTTTTCATCAGTGAGTTTATCACAGAGATTCCTTCTCAGTACAGTCTTGAAGATGGGTCCTACGTCAGGCTTGATGAAGTATAGGATCAATTTCATAGTGTTGTCCGCAGTTGTGATCTAGTTGGCGGAAGTATAGGTCATATTTCAATGATGACAGCAAAGTTCGATAAAGCGGCCAATGAGGTTGAAGATTTCCTTAGGTCAATTGCAGATGCTGAAGATATTCTTGAAAAGCAATGTTTTGCTATTGATGGCATAGATGCACCAAACTGGGACACAATTTCAAACTTCCTAGTGGATGTGATCGAGCTTTAAAGCAGCTTTCTTCTAGAAGCCTTCTTTCTTGCTTTCTTTCGATTCTTGGAATAATTCTTATCCATTCTTTGAGAAGAGAAAGAAGATAAAATGTAATGTTGGCGTTTCCCGCTTTTTCTGCTTTCTAGGATTTTAGTTGTTATCTTCTTTCTAGATTTAGTAATAAAGCTTGCTTGCTGAGCAAGCCCTAGCTTGTGAAAGCAACGAGATTTTAGGATTCCCTACTCCTCTGCTTGTCTATAAATAAGAGCCTTTGCTCATTAGTTTTTTTTAATCGTGCTAGTGAGAACAAAACGCCAAGCCTATTGTGCCTTCTATTTGTTACTCAAGTATTGTTCTATTGTGTTGCGATAACCAAATTGTTGAGCCTCTTTAGCCAACAAGGAGTTAGTGTGATTGTTGTTTCTATTGTGTAAGAGCAAGATTGCAAGCCTCTTTAGCTGCAATTTCTTGTTCCAAGAGTTGATGTGACTTTTGTGACCGCACCAATCAGCAGAACAAAGTTGTCTAAAGGCTACTCCGTTCTCTCTTCATCAAAGTATTCCATACGCTAAGATTGTCAGAAAGTTTGTATGTTCAACTCCAAGGTTCCAAAATGCTTGGAATACCCTCAGTAGGTTCGTTGTGATTTTCTATTTTTCACGAGGGGACTTACACAATTGTTCAGGTTGCTACAGTTAACAGTAGGATAATAATTTGAAGGGAATTTTGTACGAATGATTTAGCCTTGAGGTATGATTTCATAAAACTAACTAGAATTGAACGGAATTGAATAGCTGCAGAGATTTAGAAAATTTAAGTCCTAATCTAAATGCAAAGGGTATCGAGCTTGACTTCAATGAACCTCAACCAAACATTGTCTAGCCTCCCGTTGGACAGCTTCAACAAAGTTAGTGCAATCTTCAAAGGAGTGAAAAGATGTTCAAATCATGATTCGACAATGCAAATACCACCAAGACGATGCATACATACACGTGAATCTTGACCGAAGTTAAATTAAAAAAGGTATTCTAGTTGACCACGCAGGACGAACTCACCATCAGCAAGCTCGTTAGTGGTATGAATTAATGAAGCTCACTCAAATAAAACGCAACCACCCATAGTTAACTACTTGCATGAAAATTAAGTCCTACTTGAAGTTGAAGGACGAAGAAACCTCACAAACTACTCATGACAAAAGTGGAGTTCACCATCAATGAAATTATTTTATTATGATTAGCCTTAGTGACAATTTCTTACAAAACTTTCAAAAGGAGAATTCCCCTTCTCCTTCAAAAAATGCAATGAAACTATTCTAACTCTGAAAAATGTCTACTCTCTAGTCTTATATAATGTCTCACCAACTATCTAACTACTCTTGTACAAATGAGGGGACTCCCCTCTATATAGTTGGCCAAATCAATGAATGGTCCAAATCAAAGTACAATGAACGGCTCAGATCGAGCCACAAAAACCCTAGACAAGATTCACCTTAAAAACCGCCCGAAGGTGGAGGAGTGGCGTCATTAATAAGCACAAAAATAGAAGATTCCTCCTTGACCACCATGGGGCAATTAATGCCCACTATCCCTCCAGAAGATTCTCATCCAAGACTATGTTTCCATTGTTCTTCTCTTTGACCGCATAAGCTATGAATCGGGCCAGCACTTCATCAACTTCTTCTTCTGAAATCGCCAGAGTAAGATTGAGTTGGTACTCAAGAATAGCCACCATTTGCTCCTGTCGATCACAAGACTTCCTCCAACTCTCAATAGACTCCTGCGTGCTCTGGATGATAGCTGAAAACGTAGAGATGTTCTCGAAGTCAAGTTGAGAAAACATCCTCATCTCGAAGAAGAAAGGCTGCAACCTTGCCTTCAACCCGTCTACCTCTACCTCCTCCAGGTTCAACCTCTTCGCGAATAATGCATCCAATGTATTGATGATGCCCTCATGAATATTCCTCATTGCTCTCCTTATCTTAGAAGACTCTGTTGCTGCCATGTCAAAGAAGCCTTTTCCTGTGAATGCAATCGAATGCCACCCAAGAAAATCATATCTATCCCCACCCTGGATCACCCCTTCATTGACCAAAGTTTGCATGGGTACGCGCATCAAAGCAGCGAGGCGAGGAATGGTTTTGACCTAGAATATATGAGTGTCACCCCAAGCTTGCTCAAAGTTCTCCAAGCGCGAGAGGATGCTCGAAGCGCTCTAAAAAGAGGAGACGAGATCGGCCATGAATTTCTCTGCCTCAGTGCGAACACCGCCTATCCATTTGCCTCCTTCCTGAATAGCCCTCTTTACTTCCTCGAGCCCACGAACTGACTCCTGTGGCAACTCTAGCGGAAGTTCCACCACTGGGTTCTCCTAGGCACATGGACGTGCTAGATGCTATACATATCCGACCAACGCCTTATGCTCCTTTAATCTCTTATATTTCTCCTCCTTTCGCACTAGCCTATCCTTCAAAGCCTAGAAGGAATTTTGAGCCTCTTCAACCACCTGTGCTCCTGAAGGACACCCTAATTCAATCGTGGTGACAGTGTAGTTCTCTGGCATGACATCACCTAAGTCACAATCTTCCCTCGGAACGACAACATGGAATGTGCGCGAACCAGCCTCATTAGTTTCCATCTTAGAATATTTCTTGGCTCTCCTCTTTTTAGGTGACTTACTTGTCCTATTCAAAAGTTCCTCCATTTCTACTGCCAGGTCAACGTCATCTTCTTGATCTCTCCTTATTGCATGTGAGAGCCAATGCTGAGTGTCGTATACAACAAGGGGTTGTTCTTCCGTTGCCTCCACTTCACAAACCTCCCTTTGAGCAATGTCTGGTCGGGGTTCATCCATCTCCATATGTTGACAGTCCTCCTCATGAGCTCTAACCTTTGGTTCCACAATATCCTCCTCCTCAAAAGCTGCTTCAAGGGCACGATCAAAGCGGATATCCGTTTTTGTTTCTTCTCCTTCTTCGAGCTGATTGGCGCCCTTGGGAGCATTGGCGCTCTGACTGTCCAACTCTCTTGACAATGGCTGGTTAACTTCAACTTTCGGCTCCTCATTCACTCTATCCCTCTGATTTGCAAACATTGAGACTTCATGCACGCTGGAGGATTGAGCCAACAACTAAGTAGGTGATGTCTCCTCCGATCTCTAAGGTTCAAGCTGAGTTTGTTCTTCCTGCTGCTGCGGCTCTAAAACTTGGGCAATTTGTTTCCTCCTCTTTGCCGACACTAGTGGCCTCCGATCGCCCATAAGATTGTACAAGAGAGCGATTGATCTTCTTTTCAGTCTATGGACATGCCCATCCACCCAACTCCTCGTAAAGGTCATGACAGGCATAGACAAGGTGTCTAAGTCTGCAATTTCTGGTTCAGCCCAATCCAGGGGTGGGATTGGTGTGTTCTTTATTGACTCGTAATTTGGGTGTGTGAGTCTGGTATCTTCATCGACTTGATCTGACACCTGGACCACCTCGCATTCCCTGATCAGCCTCAGGGGCAATCTGGAGAACGTTCTTCTAATTTCACCTTCATCTTGTGCATTTGCCCAGAAATCTTCCAAGTGAGTCTTGTGCCTATACTCTTCACCCTGTACAGTTCCAATCTTTCTCCGAGGATCAAATTCCTGCCGGCTGGTATGGAGCGTGAGTTGATAGAACTGCAATGCTTCTTCCACCTCCTTGGCTACTTGCAACGAAGGGCACTCCTCAAGCAAGTTTCCCAAAACGAGAGGGAAGTGCAAACCTCCTTTCTTCTTTCTTCTTATAATTTTATCATAGGCCACAAGTTGCCTAGACACCTCGAGCATGATCATTCTGTCAGTAGGATACCTCGGCAGTCGGTAGGCATACGAATGGTGACCTTAAATAAGTGAATTTGGGGAATTGGATAAACCAAAACCCATACTCTTCGATGAACTCCTACGCCTCCTTAGATATTCTTTGCTGCAATCTCCCTTGAAGAGTCCTCGTTAGGTACATTGTGAAGGCATCATTCGCCCTTTTGAAATGAGGAGTGTTCGTGAGATGCAATTGCCTGCAAGATTCGTGAATCTTGAATTGATTGAAGCCACACCCAATCGACTCCTGGTATGCCAGCCCCTTGTACTTCGTCATCCGAGCTAGCATGTAGATAACATACGAGCAATATAGAACGTCCTCGTTCTCCTTAGATTTTTGAACTGCTCGTTGATGTTATCACTTATCATTTGAGCCCAATTCACATCCACCTTTCCTTCGAGCACCACGCTGATATAGAAGAACATCCATGGCTCGAACACATATGCCTGCGGGCTGCCATTGACTCGACTAAGCATCATGATTAAGTCGTAGTACTCCTGATTTAGCTCTTCTGAGATAATTTTCTTTGGCAGCTTGGCGCCGGGCGGCCTAGGCTTCCTCATCCAAGTGGTACTAATCCTCTTAACACACTTATCAAAAAATGTAGCATACATCTTATCAGCTTTCTCCTTTGATTTATACAACATCTTATCTGTAGCCAAGATCCTGAAAGCTTCACCAATTGCATCCGGTGTGAAATTAGCCAGTAGCTTTCCTTTTGAAGAAACAATCGTTCGGCGGTCCAAGTCGTAATGATTTGCACACTCCATGATGAGCTCTAGACATCGGACGGCTAGCAGGAAACCGGCTACCGCATTCAACCCACTTTTTACCATGTTGTGCGAGGTAGTTGTCGGAGGGTTGCCACCTTGTCCATATATCCTTCTCCTGAAAGGCTCGAGGTTGAAGGAACCGAGGTTGGTGTCCGTCAAATTTCCAAACTTCGACACGAACTTCGACTCTGGAATAAAGGACTTCTTCAAGTTCTTGATAATTGCCTGCCTGGAAGCATTTTCTTTGCCGACCTCAGCATTTCCAGCTTTGGCTCCAGCCTTGCTTGTTCCAGCAACATCAGCTCTTCGACTCTCAGCCATCTGCAAAACGAAAAAGAAAACATTACAATTCAAACTTTTAAAATAAAAACTTCGTGAGATGGCTGGCAAACGGAGTTGGCTGCAAAAGGAAAATAAAATTAATAACTTCAGCGGCATAACTCCAACTTCAAACCTCGAGAAATTCAAACTTTGAAATTTAAAACTTCAAACTCTCAGCAACTTGCAGCCACAACAATTTCAGCTCTCCGAAAAATCAGCTTCAGCAATCTCAACTTCGGATCTTATCTCGAGCCTCAGCAACTTTGAAAAATTAAACTTCGCTTCTTCTCAGCATTCACTTTCAGCAACTTGGAGAAATAATTTGCTCCACCTTGGCAGCTTCTACTTCAGATTTTATTCTTTCTCAGCACTCAACAACTTCAGAAAATTTTAAATCTCAGCAACTTCAAACTCCAACAACTCAAGCAATTTTGACTTCCAGCACTCAAAGAAATAATCAAACAATCTCAGCCTTCAGCAACTCTCAACTTTCAGTATTCAACGAAATAAACTTCTCAACTCAGAATAATTTTCTCAACAATCTCTCACTCACTAGCAATCTCAGCATGATTATTCACAGCCTCAACACAGTTTCAGCTCTTGCAATTTTGTGAGTAGAAATGAAAATCTTCGAAGTTTATAATTGCAAGCTGGTGCCTGAATTAGCAAATGCCATTAATTCTCTTCGCCATGACTTAGAAATTTTCCGATTTTAAGAGAGAATATTCCCATCCATCATTCAGTCGTCATAGCAATTTGCTAATCTGGGAGATTCTTTCCTCGTTATAAATTTTCCCTCCCAACTGCCAGTTACTTCTAGCTGACTGAAGTAATTTTGAGAAACCTTTAAAATTCACTTCAGTTTAAAAAAAAAAAATCACCGCTTTTAAAATGGCAATTAAAATTTAAAATTTAATCTCGTTGCCATTTAATTTAATAAATTCATTCATTTCGCCAGCGTCTGTGAAAAATCGTCGTCTGCATATTTTTAAAAATGGCTAGGTATAATTATTTTCCGTCCGTAATAACTCCAAAATAAATTCCCCATAATTAAAATCTTCCTACTTTTTAAAATTTGAGTGTCCAGACGAAGGGGAATTTTAATTTTAAACTTTGGAAAATAATAATTTAATTTTAAATTTATTTAATTTCTCTGACTTAGACGAATTTCACTTTATTTGCCTAGAGAATTTTTTTTATTACTTCCAATGCCTTTGAAAATTTAAATGCCATCGAATCACGCCAAGAGCAAAGGGGGGGGGGGGAACTTTAGTTTTCTAATCTTTAATATTTACTTGTCCCTTTAGCACTTAAAAATTTCATCAACTTAAATCTTCAAAGCAAGGCGCACTTGATACAAGGCATTTTAGCAAAGAATTTCCAATGCCTTGAAATATTTATTCTTTAATCTCTAGTTGATTTTTATTTTCCAAGCGTGAGTGAGTTCTTCAACCTCTAATTCTTTTTTTAATAATTCCTAGCTTCAAACCTCTAGGTGCAATTTCACATCTTAGAAAATTCATCACCAACCCCCCCTTCTTCACAGGCGCATGTATATCCACGAGCTTCAAGTTGTAACATCTTAAAGAAAAATCATAGACCACATTTATCTCTTGGGCGCATGTAAGAGGGTAGTCTTTCACTTGGAAACATTTGTTATTTCATTCTCCAAGGGCGCATTTAGATAGGTGAGTTTCCACTTTCAACACTTTACATTTTAATCACCTTTTCCTCTCCAAGCGCATATCATCATTTGTGCTTTTATTTTAAATGCCTTAGAATATTCATTACCTTCCTCAAGGCTAGGCGCATATGAATGTGTCCTCTTCAAATTTAAGAATTTTCATCAACTCCAAGTTCAAGGGCGCATATAGGGGAGTAGCTTTCAATTTCAAGCACTTAGAAACTTTCATGATCTTTCTCCAAGTTTAGGCGCCCATCACCCTTTGTGCTTTCAGTTTTAAATGACTTAAACGTCTTTTACCCTTTCCACTTGCCTGGGCGCAAATAAGAGGGTAAGCTTTTAGTTTATAACACCTAGATTATTTTCAAGGCCCTCTCTTTATCCAAGGTGCATTTAGGGGGGGTCTTCTTTCAATTTCTACGCCTTAGTATATTTTCTAGCTCCCTTCCTTTTGCAAGGCGCAAATAAGACTATGGGCTTTCACTTTTAATACCTTAGACAAGATTTCACATTCCTCTCATGGCCTTGGGCGCAAATAGCATGCCCTGCTTTCAATCTTCATGACTTAGACCAATTTCAAATCATGCTTTCTCTAAGGCCCATTTAGGGTGAGTAACTTCCACTTGGGGGCGCAAATAGGGTGTTGAGCTTTTAATTTTATCAACTCCAAGTTCAAGGGCGCATTTCAATGGGTGGGCTTTGAGTTTAACGCCTTAGTGACATTTTCAATTACCTTCCTTGACCCTAGGCGCATATCACACCTTGGACTTTCAATTAAAACACTTAGAAGAATTTTTAATCAATTCCTTCAGATGGGTACATTTGCAAACGAGAGCTTCCATTTTGGGGGCGCATTT
>VDFB02287454.1:0-42710 GCA_007258455.2 Sequoia sempervirens
CTCGAATGTTCCAGTTGAGAGAAAACGCTCATGAGCTACGTCAAGGTATCCAAGGATTTCAACAAACACTGGCTGAAGTAAGACCTAGGCATGAAATCATCATTGCTGATTTAGACATAGCTTATGGTTTAGCAGTTTCAAAAGAACACAAAAGACAAATCCTTGCTTGGAGAGAGCGTCATGTTTTCAAAGTTAAAACTTATGAGAGGATATCCGAAGAATTCATCGTCTATAGGCAAAGGGTGATTGAAGCACTTCTTTTCATCAGTGAGTTTATCACAGAGATTCCTTCTCAGTACAGTCTTGAAGATGGGTCCTACGTCAGGCTTGATGAAGTATAGGATCAATTTCATAGTGTTGTCCGCAGTTGTGATCTAGTTGGCGGAAGTATAGGTCATATTTCAATGATGACAGCAAAGTTCGATAAAGCGGCCAATGAGGTTGAAGATTTCCTTAGGTCAATTGCAGATGCTGAAGATATTCTTGAAAAGCAATGTTTTGCTATTGATGGCATAGATGCACCAAACTGGGACACAATTTCAAACTTCCTAGTGGATGTGATCGAGCTTTAAAGCAGCTTTCTTCTAGAAGCCTTCTTTCTTGCTTTCTTTCGATTCTTGGAATAATTCTTATCCATTCTTTGAGAAGAGAAAGAAGATAAAATGTAATGTTGGCGTTTCCCGCTTTTTCTGCTTTCTAGGATTTTAGTTGTTATCTTCTTTCTAGATTTAGTAATAAAGCTTGCTTGCTGAGCAAGCCCTAGCTTGTGAAAGCAACGAGATTTTAGGATTCCCTACTCCTCTGCTTGTCTATAAATAAGAGCCTTTGCTCATTAGTTTTTTTTAATCGTGCTAGTGAGAACAAAACGCCAAGCCTATTGTGCCTTCTATTTGTTACTCAAGTATTGTTCTATTGTGTTGCGATAACCAAATTGTTGAGCCTCTTTAGCCAACAAGGAGTTAGTGTGATTGTTGTTTCTATTGTGTAAGAGCAAGATTGCAAGCCTCTTTAGCTGCAATTTCTTGTTCCAAGAGTTGATGTGACTTTTGTGACCGCACCAATCAGCAGAACAAAGTTGTCTAAAGGCTACTCCGTTCTCTCTTCATCAAAGTATTCCATACGCTAAGATTGTCAGAAAGTTTGTATGTTCAACTCCAAGGTTCCAAAATGCTTGGAATACCCTCAGTAGGTTCGTTGTGATTTTCTATTTTTCACGAGGGGACTTACACAATTGTTCAGGTTGCTACAGTTAACAGTAGGATAATAATTTGAAGGGAATTTTGTACGAATGATTTAGCCTTGAGGTATGATTTCATAAAACTAACTAGAATTGAACGGAATTGAATAGCTGCAGAGATTTAGAAAATTTAAGTCCTAATCTAAATGCAAAGGGTATCGAGCTTGACTTCAATGAACCTCAACCAAACATTGTCTAGCCTCCCGTTGGACAGCTTCAACAAAGTTAGTGCAATCTTCAAAGGAGTGAAAAGATGTTCAAATCATGATTCGACAATGCAAATACCACCAAGACGATGCATACATACACGTGAATCTTGACCGAAGTTAAATTAAAAAAGGTATTCCAGTTGACCACGCAGGACGAACTCACCATCAGCAAGCTCGATAGTGGTATGAATTAATGAAGCTCGCTCAAATAAAACGCAACCACCCATAGTTAACTACTTGCATGAAAATTAAGTCCTACTTGAAGTTGAAGGATGAAGAAACCTCACAAACTACTCATGACAAAAGTGGAGTTCACCATCAATGAAATTCTTTTATTATGATTAGCCTTAGTGACAATTTCTTACAAAACTCTCAAAAGGAGAATTCCCCTTCTCCTTCAAAAAATGCAATGAAACTATTCTAACTCTGAAAAATGTCTACTCTCTAGTCTTATATAATGTCTCACCAACTATCTAACTACTCTTGTACAAATGAGGGGACTCCCCTCTATATAGTTGGCCAAATCAATGAATGGTCCAGATCAAAGTACAATGAACGGCTCAAATCGAGCCACAAAAACCCTAGACAAGATTCACCTTAAAAACCGCCCGAAGGTGGAGGAGTGGCGTCATTAATAAGCACAAAAATAGAAGATTCCTCCTTGACCACCATGGGGCAATTAATGCCCACTATCCCTCCAGAAGATTCTCATCCAAGACTATGTTTCCATTGTTCTTCTCTTTGACCGCATAAGCTATGAATCGGGCCAGCACTTCATCAACTTCTTCTTCTGAAATCGCCAGAGTAAGATTGAGTTGGTACTCAAGAATAGCCACCATTTGCTCCTGTCGATCACAAGACTTCCTCCAACTCTCAATAGACTCCTGCGTGCTCTGGATGATAGCTGAAAACGTAGAGATGTTCTCGAAGTCAAGTTGAGAAAACATCCTCATCTCGAAGAAGAAAGGCTGCAACCTTGCCTTCAACCCGTCTACCTCTACCTCCTCCAGGTTCAACCTCTTCGCGAATAATGCATCCAATGTATTGATGATGCCCTCATGAATATTCCTCATTGCTCTCCTTATCTTAGAAGACTCTGTTGCTGCCATGTCAAAGAAGCCTTTGCCTGTGAATGCAATCGAATGCCACCCAAGAAAATCATACCTATCCCCACCCTGGATCACCCCTTCATTGACCAAAGTTTGCATGGGTACGCGCATCAAAGCAGCGAGGCGAGGAATGGTTTTGTCCTGGAATATATGAGTGTCACCCCAAGCTTGCTCAAAGTTCTCCAAGCGCGAGAGGATGCTCGAAGCGCTCTGAAAAGAGGAGACGAGATCGGCCATGAATTTCTCTGCCTCAGTGCGAACACCGCCTATCCATTTGCCTCCTTCCTGAATAGCCCTCTTTACTTCCTCGAGCCCACGAACTGACTCCTGTGGCAACTCTAGCGGAAGTTCCACCGCTGGGTTCTCCTAGGCACATGGACGTGCTAGATGCTATACATATCCGACCAACGCCTTATGCTCCTTTAATCTCTTATATTTCTCCTCCTTTCGCACTAGCCTATCCTTCAAAGCCTGGAAGGAATTTTGAGCCTCTTCAACCACCTGTGCTCCTGAAGGACACCCTAATTCAATCGTGGTGACAGTGTAGTTCTCTGGCATGACATCACCTAAGTCACAATCTTCCCTCGGAACGGCAACATGGAATGTGCGCGAACCAGCCTCATTAGTTTCCATCTTAGAATATTTCTTGGCTCTCCTCTTTTTAGGTGACTTACTTGTCCTATTCAAAAGTTCCTCCATTTCTACTGCCAGGTCAGCGTCATCTTCTTGATCTCTCCTTATTGCACGTGAGAGCCAATGCTGAGTGTCGTATACAACAAGGGGTTGTTCTTCCGTTGCCTCCACTTCACAAACCTCCCTTTGAGCAATGTCTGGTCGGGGTTCATCCATCTCCATATGTTGACAGTCCTCCTCATGAGCTCTAACCTCTGGTTCCACAATATCCTCCTCCTCAAAAGCTGCTTCAAGGGCACGATCAAAGCGGATATCCGTTTTTGTTTCTTCTCCTTCTTCGAGCTGATTGGCGCCCTCGGGAGCATTGGCGCTCTGACTGTCCAACTCTCTTGACAATGGCTGGTTAACTTCTCCAACTTTCGGCTCCTCATTCACTCTAGCCCTCTGATTTGCAAACATTGAGACTTCATGCACGCTGGAGGATTGAGCCAACAACTAAGTAGGTGATGTCTCCTCCGATCTCTAAGGTTCAAGCTGAGTTTGTTCTTCCTGCTGCTGCGGCTCTAAAACTTGGGCAATTTGTTTCCTCCTCTTTGCCGACACTGGTGGCCTCCGATCGCCCATAAGATTGTACAAGAGAGCGATTGATCTTCTTTTCAGTCTATGGACATGCCCATCCACCCAACTCCTCGTAAAGGTCATGACAGGCATAGACAAGGTGTCTAAGTCTGCAATTTCTGGTTCAGCCCAATCCAGGGGTGGGATTGGTGTGTTCTTTATTGACTCGTAATTTGGGTGTGTGAGTCTGGTATCTTCATCGACTTGATCTGGCACCTGGACCACCTCGCATTCCCTGATCAGCCTCAGGGGCAATCTGGAGAACGTTCTTCTAATTTCACCTTCATCTTGTGCATTTGCCCAGAAATCTTCCAAGTGAGTCTTGTGCCTATACTCTTCACCCTGTACAGTTCCAATCTTTCCCGAGGATCAAATTCCTGCCGGCTGGTATGGAGCGTGAGTTGATAGAACTGCAATGCTTCTTCTACCTCCTTGGCTACTTGCAACGAAGGGCACTCCTCAAGCAAGTTTCCCAAAACGAGAGGGAAGTGCAAACCTCCTTTCTTCTTTCTTCTTATAATTTTATCATAGGCCACAAGTTGCCTAGACACCTCGAGCATGATCATTCTGTCAGTAGGATACCTCGGCAGTCGGTAGGCATACGAATGGTGACCTTAAATAAGTGAATTTGGGGAATTGGATAAACCAAAACCCATACTCTTCGATGAACTCCTGCGCCTCCTTAGATATTCTTTGCTGCAATCTCCCTTGAAGAGTCCTCGTTAGGTACATTGTGAAGGCATCATTCGCCCTTTTGAAATGAGGAGTGTTCGTGAGATGCAATTGCCTGCAAGATTCGTGAATCTTGAATTGATTGAAGCCACACCCAATCGACTCCTGGTATGCCAGCCCCTTGTACTTCGTCATCCGAGCTAGCATGTAGATAACATACGAGCAATATAGAACGTCCTCGTTCTCCTTAGATTTTTGAACTGCTCGTTGATGTTATCACTTATCATTTGCGCCCAATTCACATCCACCTTTCCTTCGAGCACCACGCTGATATAGAAGAACATCCATGGCTCGAACACATATGCCTGCGGGCTGCCATTGACTCGACTAAGCATCATGATTAAGTCGTAGTACTCCTGATTTAGCTCTTCTGAGATAATTTTCTTTGGCAGCTTGGCGCCGGGCGGCCTAGGCTTCCTCATCCAAGTGGTACTAATCCTCTTAACACACTTATCAAAAAATGTAGCATACATCTTATCAGCTTTCTCCTTTGATTTATACAACATCTTATCTGTAGCCAAGATCCTGAAAGCTTCACCAATTGCATCCGGTGTGAAATTAGCCAGTAGCTTGCCTTCTGAAGAAACAATCGTTCGGCGGTCCAAGTCGTAATGATTTGCACACTCCATGATGAGCTCTGGACATCGGACGGCTGGCAGGAAACCGGCTGCCGCATACAACCCACTTTTTACCATGTTGTGCGAGGTAGTTGTCGGAGGGTTGCCACCTTGTCCATATATCCTTCTCCTGAAAGGCTCGAGGTTGAAGGAACCGAGGTTGGTGTCCGTCAAATTTCCAAACTTCGACACGAACTTCGACTCTGGAATAAAGGACTTCTTCAAGTTCTTGATAATTCCCTGCCTGGAAGCATTTTCTTTGCCAACCTCAGCATTTCCAGCTTTGGCTCCAGCCTTGCTTGTTCCAGCAACATCAGCTCTTCGACTCTCAGCCATCTGCAAAACGAAAAAGAAAACATTACAATTCAAACTTTTAAAATAAAAACTTCGTGAGATGGCTGGCAAACGGAGTTGGCTGCAAAAGGAAAATAAAATTAATAACTTCAGCGGCATAACTCCAACTTCAAACCTCGAGAAATTCAAACTTTGAAATATAAAACTTCAAACTCTCAGCAACTTGCAGCCACAACAATTTCAGCTCTCCGAAAAATCAGCTTCAGCAATCTCAACTTCGGATCTTATCTCGAGCCTCAGCAACTTCGAAAAATTAAACTTCGCTTCTTCTCAGCATTCACTTTCAGCAACTTGGAGAAATAATTTGCTCCACCTTGGCAGCTTCTACTTCAGATTTTATTCTTTCTCAGCACTCAACAACTTCAGAAAATTTTAAATCTCAGCAACTTCAAACTCCAGCAACTCAAGCAATTTTGACTTCCAGCACTCAAAGAAATAATCAAACAATCTCAGCCTTCAGCAACTCTCGACTTTCAGTATTCAACGAAATAAACTTCTCAACTCAGAATAATTTTCTCAACAATCTCTCACTCACTAGCAATCTCAGCATGATTATTCACAGCCTCAACACAGTTTCAGCTCTTGCAATTTTGTGAGTAGAAATGAAAATCTTCGAAGTTTATAATTGCAAGCTGGTGCCTGAATTAGCAAATGCCATTAATTCTCTTCGCCATGACTTAGAAATTTTCCGATTTTAAGAGAGAATATTCCCAGCCATCATTCAGTCGTCATAGCAATTTGCTAATCTGGGAGATTCTTTCCTCGTTATAAATTTTCCCTCCCGACTGCCAGTTACTTCTAGCTGACTGAAGTAATTTCGAGAAACCTTTAAAATTCACTTCAGTTTAAAAAAAAAAAATCACCGCTTTTAAAATGGCAATTAAAATTTAAAATTTAATCTCATTGCCATTTAATTTAATAAATTCATTCATTTCGCCAGCGTCTGTGAAAAATCGTCGTCTGCATTTTTTTAAAAATGGCTAGGCATAATTATTTTCCGTCCGTAATAACTCCAAAATAAATTCCCCATAATTAAAATCTTCCTACTTTTTAAAATTTGAGTGTCCAGACGAAGGGGAATTTTAATTTTAAACTTTGGAAAATAATAATTTAATTTTAAATTTATTTAATTTCTCTGACTTAGACGAATTTCACTTTATTTGCCTAGAGAAATTTTTTTATTACTTCCAATGCCTTTGAAAATTTAAATGCCATCGAATCACGCCAAGAGCAAAAGGGGGGGGGGGGAACTTTAGTTTTCTAATCTTTAATATTTACTTGTCCCTTTAGCACTTAAAAATTTCATCAACTTAAATCTTCAAAGCAAGGCGCACTTGATACAAGGCATTTTAGCAAAGAATTTCCAATGCCTTGAAATATTTATTCTTTAATCTCTAGTTGATTTTTATTTTTCCAAGCGTGAGTGAGTTCTTCAACCTCTAATTCTTTTTTTAATAATTCCTAGCTTCAAACCTCTAGGTGCAATTTCACGTCTTAGAAAATTCATCACCAACCCCCCCTTCTTCACAGGCGCATGTATATCCACGAGCTTCAAGTTGTAACATCTTAAAGAAAAATCATAGACCACATTTATCTCCTTGGGCGCATGTAAGAGGGTAGTCTTTCACTTGGAAAAATTTGTTATTTCATTCTCCAAGGGCGCATTTAGATAGGTGAGTTTCCACTTTCAACACTTTACATTTTAATCACCTTTTCCTCTCCAAGCGCATATCATCATTTGTGCTTTTATTTTAAATGCCTTAGAATATTCATTACCTTCCTCAAGGCTAGGCGCATATGAATGTGTCCTCTTCAAATTTAAGAATTTTCATCAACTCCAAGTTCAAGGGCGCATATAGGGGAGTAGCTTTCAATTTCAAGCACTTAGAAACTTTCATGATCTTTCTCCAAGTTTAGGCGCCCATCACCCTTTGTGCTTTCAGTTTTAAATGACTTAAACGTCTTTTACCCTTTCCACTTGCCTGGGCGCAAATAAGAGGGTAAGCTTTTAGTTTATAACACCTAGATTATTTTCAAGGCCCTCTCTTTATCCAAGGCGCATTTAGGGGGGGTCTTCTTTCAATTTCTACGCCTTAGTATATTTTCTAGCTCCCTTCCTTTTGCAAGGCGCAAATAAGACTATGGGCTTTCACTTTTAATACCTTAGACAAGATTTCACATTCCTCTCATGGCCTTGGGCGCAAATAGCATGCCCTGCTTTCAATCTTCATGACTTAGACCAATTTCAAATCATGCTTTCTCTAAGGCCCATTTAGGGTGAGTAACTTCCACTTGGGGGCGCAAATAGGGTGTTGAGCTTTTAATTTTATCAACTCCAAGTTCAAGGGCGCATTTCAATGGGTGGGCTTTGAGTTTAACGCCTTAGTGACATTTTCAATTACCTTCCTTGACCCTAGGCGCATATCACACCTTGGACTTTCAATTAAAACACTTAGAAGAATTTTTAATCAATTCCTTCAGGTGGGTACATTTGCAAACGAGAGCTTCCATTTTGGGGGCGCATTTTGGACCCTCTACTCCAAGTTTTAACACTTAGTGAAAATTTCAAGGCTTTTCATCCCTAGCAAGGCGCATATAAGACCTTGTACTTTTAATTTTCCATACTTGAAACCTCTCATGAGTCAAGGCGCATTTAGAGTGGGCAACTTCCAATTTAAAAGACTTAGAATCTTTCAAAGCCTCAATCTTCTCCCAAGGGCGCATTTTGACCTATGAACTTTCAATTTTGAATGCTTAGAAAATTTCTTCAATTTATTCCCTCAAGCTTGGGCGCATTTCATACCATGAGCATCAAATTTTGAACACTTCATAAAAAATTTATCCTCCAAGTCCTTGGGCGCATGTGGAGGGGTCAACTTCAGATTTGTAACACTTTGACCTGTAAGCCTTCATTTTTGTTTGTCTTGGTAGAATTTTCATCTATCTTAAGCCTTTTAAAGCGAATTTTGATGCTGGACTTGAAAAATTATCAAACTTGGTGGATTTCATGCCTTTTTGCCAAATTTGGAGTGATTTTCTCCTGCTAACCCTAGCCTGCCCCAACTTTCTATTTTTAGAAAGGTCTTCAAATTTTGTGCTTTTAACTGACTTTTGACTTTGAAAGGCTTGATTTTGCTTTGTTTCAAACCCCGGGACGTGATTGTGCCGCTGATGCCTGATGTTTGCCTGTACCTACTATTTTTAGCCACTTACTAAAAATAGCAATTGCTCAAAATGAGTTCAAATTTGGTGTGCTATTTGCCTGAACTGTGGTGGTTGCGGCTAAATGTTGCATTTGCATGACTGTCTTGTTCTGCCCTTGAATTTAGGAAATCCTAATTCTTCTGTGCCAACCTGCTAAAAATAGTAAGTATTTGACTTTCAATCCTCTGCAACTTCGTTTGTCTTGTAATTCGCACCATGGGGTTCTCATCACCTGCTTGACTTGTTCATACTGAGACTTCGCGATGACCTACTATTTCTGGCATGTTTATGAAGTGGCTTACTATTTATAGCAGCTGCTTAATTTTGAGACTTCCACTACTCTGTTTGACTTGAAATTTGAATGTTGTGCTCCACATTGGTAAACTTGCCTGCTTGTACTGACGCCCGAAGTCAACTTTCTATTTATAGCCTGTGTCGGGAACGCCTTACTATATAAATAGTAAATGCTCCGTTTGCGTTCAAATTTTGCTAGCAGACTCCTCGGAAGATACTGATATTGGTGGGATACTTCAATTTTGGAAATTTTAATGTCGGATACCTCACTTTGAGTCCCGAAGCCCGAAACCCTAATTCATCTTGCATGTGCCTCAAACTAGCTCTATTCAATTCCATTTCAGTTGCAGGTTACCATGTTAGTGATTCTGAGGTGTCGGGCAGCTGTCGGAGCGTGCCTGCTAAAAATAGAAAGTGGCTGAAAAGGTGGCCAACCGGCTACCAGATGATTTTGCATGTCACACTGCCCGAGGGATCTTGAAAAACCCAAAAAAAACCAAAAAAATCATCAACATGCAAGCACTAGCTAAAAATAGCAGGTTTCTGAAAAGTGACCAATTCTATTTGCATGTTACACCGCTGCAAAGCTCTCGGAAAACCTAGAAAGAATATGCCAACATGCGCCGAGAAAACCTACAAGCAAACCCTAATATCTGCCTCCGAAGGCTGAGCGCTAAAAGTCGTTATCCTGCTTTGCATGTCATATCATCGCGAAGGTCTTGAAAAATCCACCAAGAATCCCGAACATGCATCTGAAAATTTAACATGTGAACCCTGGAATTGGGCCTCGAAGGCGGAACTGCTAAAAATAGCAAGTTGTTTGTTTCTGCTCAAATTTTGCCAATGATGAGTTCAAAGTGCTCAGAATGTAATGCAATTGTCAGAATGTGAAAATCTTGAGGAAACAAACCCTAGATTGACACTTACTAAAAATAGAAAGTTGGCAGAATTCAGTGAAAGTTTAGGGGGAGTCCACCAGAAGCATCCTAACAGCAGCGCTAAGCTCTAAAATTGACTAACCAACTCAATTTGACCTCAAAGCAGTTTGAAGATTGTGAACCCTAATCCATTGAAAAAGCCCTCCAGACTTGGCCAAAATTCAAATCCAGGTCAAATAGTAAGTACACCACCAGAGAGGAAGAACAGACCAGAGAGAGACAAACCAGACCAAAAGACCCGAATGAAGCAAAAATAGGGGGTCCCCAGCTTGAATGGGGCGATGTTTGAAAAGGTCACAACACCAGGCATGTTAGAAGTGAATCTTGTTCCAGAAATTTGAGTAATAAAATCATGAGCCTCCTTTGCCTTGGTCGAAAATCTTAGATTTTTGTTATTTATGTTCTACTTTTATGATCTCGATTTCAACTTACATTGAAGTCTGTAGATGTTTGTTGGGAAAGAGTTTGTTAAAATAGTATGTCAAAGATCCAACCTTGTTAATTTCTAGTTTCTCTTGCTCTGCGTTTTACTTGAGAAATTGGAAACGTCTTTAGTTTAAGTAAGTCGTAGTTGAACTTCTTATATCAGAAAATCTTAGCTGTGGCATTTGTGTTTAATAAACCTTGTGCTCTAAGCTGATCAAAAACCTAGGCAACTTAGTTTTAGTTTACTTTCTTTCAAACACCATCAGCAAGAGGGAGCTTCCCCTCCTAATTTGAAGAGCAGTTTATCTGTGAATAGCTGTTTGTTTCAAATACACATTCCAAAGGTGCGAATTTAAATGCCAACAGTTCCAGTTGACCACACAAGGCGAATTCACCATTAGTGAACACACTAGTGGTATGGATAAATGAAGCTTGCTCGAATCAAACACCACATTCCACAACTAGCATCTACTTGCATGAAATGAAATTTATTCTACTTTAAGATCCTACTCAAATCAGAAGCACGAAGAAACCTTGCTAGCTACTCACAACAAAAGATGAGATAATCATCAATGAAAACTCATTTTATTGAGAGAGTGTTCACAACAATTTCTTACAAAGTTTTCAAAGGAAAAACTTTCCTTCTTCAAACTACACTATCGATCTGTTGTACCCAAAACCAAAATTTTTGCTTCATCAAGGCATTTTGCTTAAAGAGTTTAAACTTTGCTAAAATGATGTCAAGTATAGTTTTTGGGCAATATCAAGCATGGAGTTTTGTCAGTATTTTGTCAGTCAAAGGCACCATTCAGTGGTCAGAACCTGAACTGGAGGCTCAGAACGAGGCATTTCACGTCAGAGGAGCGTTTCACGACGGCAATTGTGCTTTCACATGATCTTTTCAGTGACCGAGACGGAGTTTTTAGTGGTCAATTTGTGGAGATTTCTCAAAAAAAGCAAAGTTGCGCCCCTGTAGCCCAGAGGCGCCCTTCTTTTTGAAGGTCAAGATTTTGTTGTAAATGGTCATAAATCCAGTCAATCTCTTCAGAATTAGCCTGCCTATCCGAAGAGCTAAGCTGCGAAGTTTTCCGACATTCGAAGCTCGGGTTACGGGTAGCGGAAGTTGAAGATCCCGAAGTTGCAGACTGTGAAAACTTGTCCTTTCTGAGCTTTTGCGCCCCTATAGCTTGAGGGCGCACCTCTTAAAAGGAGGTCAAAGTTTGGTTTCCCTGAGGTTTGAAGCAGTCAATCTCTTCACGATCAGTCCGTCTATCCGATGAATTATCAAACGCAGTGATCCGAGGTCCGAGGCTCCGGCAGCTAACGTCTGAAGATGAGCTTTTGAAGAGAAATCATGTCACGTAGCTTCTCCAAATGCTAAGCTGCGCCCCTGTAGCTCAGGGGCGCCCTTCCAAATGAGCCCTCAGATGGCAGAATTTAAAGATGAAGTCTTCCTGGCATCTGTGCTATTCTAGTCCAGCTCAGCGATGCACCACCCTGCCTGTCAATCCGACATTCTGAGTGGTCATGACGGCGTTTCTACCAAGCACGTAATTTCACGAGCGGACCAGCATGAGATTTGCATTGTATTTCCATAGGCTTAAGGCGCCTTGCCTTTTGGCCTGTCAGATGAGGTTGTTCGTCGTCGAAGTCTTCACGAGAGTTGAGCGTAATCAATTTTGCTATTCAACGAGCCTAGCCATCAGCCTTCACGATTTTGCAAACGCTCGTACGAGCGAGGTCTTTGGTGCAATACTGCAAAACGAAGACAACTCGAAAAATGGCCTAGTCTGGTCGTAAAATCTGTTTTGGAAGGCGCCCATTTCTTTTTGAGGTCTTAGAAGCAGTTTTCTCACTTCGTCACCTCTAGAGACATCTTTTGTGTGTCCTTCTAGTTATCCATTGAGACAGACGACACTTGAATCGGGTCCCTCCAACTCCAGATATCAGAGGTCAAAGAAGGTCTTTTGGTTGAAAGTTGGACTTTGTCAAAATGACGTTTGAGCCTTCTCAGGCCAGGGGCGCCTTCACTTCTGAGGCCCTTAATACAGTTGTCAGATGCCTTGCGTATGTCCGTTGGATGTAGAATATCTCCAGTCACGCAGTGAGCTTCATTGCCTGTCAGCAGGGTTCACCGTTCGCCCTTGGCAACCGTTTGAAGCGTCAGATGGCAATTTCGAGAAATGACTAAGTCTGGTGTCGTAAAAGCAATTTAATCAAAGGCGCCTAATTTTTTGAGGTGTTAAATGATGGATTTTGCAGTAATGATTCCCAACAGACATTTCTTCCTTGCTCTGCAGGCTTCGCGATGAATTCACCAGCTTGGTCTCAGCATTGTCTGGTCACCCAAAAATCAGTATCGAAGATGGCCAGTCGTAACTTTGTCGTCAACTATAAAATAGGAAGTTAATAAAAAGTACAATATCTTGAGCAAATGGACGCCTATGAGCTCAAATGATGACTTTTCGGAACCAGTGAAGTCTAACGGTGAAGCCTAAAGCTTCGTTCGGTTTGTCAACTGAAGTTTAAATAATATTTAATATTTTCTTGCATATTTAGGCATAAAATGGTGATTTTCTAAGGATGGCGCCCTTTTTATGCTGAATTTTCAAAGTGCATGATAAACATTATTTTATTATTATTTAAATTTTGAACTCAGTGTCAGTAGCAGTGAAACTGAAAGGGGTCCAATCAGAAGATTTCTATTTCAGTCAGGGTTTTGAGCTTGCAGTTCACAAGTTGGTGCGAATTTTCTCTTATTTAAACATGGCGCCTTCATTTATTATTCACCAAGCTTCCAGAGAAATTCGTAATCTTTTAAGAGAAATTCATATTTTCAAGCAAAATTCGTTTTTCTTCAAGGCAAAGGCGTATTTTCAAGCAAAATTCGTATTTTTCAAGGCAATTCATAATCTTCAAAGGCAATTCGTAATTTCCTCAAGCAAGGGCGATTTTCACAGGCAAAGGCAGATTTCTCATCTATTTCCAAGGGCGATTTCTCCAATTTCTCCAATCACATTCTTTTGTAGGTTAAAGTTCACGATTATCAACAATTTGAAGAATTCAAGGGCGATTTTCATTGAAGAAGAGCATTACAAAAACGTCTTTTTCCTCCTTGATTCTCAGTTTTCTCTCAAATTCCAATTCGCATGTTCTTGAAATTGGCAAATTCAACAAGTTCAAACATCTGAATCATTTTCATACAGCTTCCTCGAGTTAAAATCGTGCGTTTGAATTTTTAGGAATTTTTAACTTCAGAACATCCGTTCTTGAGTTTCTAATTCTCTCAGCTGAAAATTCGTTGCACGGTCGAGTAGAAGTCATATTTTCGCATTTCTGACATTCTGGGTTGTCTTAGAATCTTTTTCTGGACAAAACCCATATTTCAAATTTTTGCAGAAAATAACTTTTCGAAAAGGCTATTTTTGGTCTCAACAGGGTATTTTTAGTTCCCAAAAATCTTGTCAAAACATAGTCAAGTTCACAGTCAACAGGCGAGTTTTTCATAATGCAATACACTCAACTCGAATACAGGACCAAGACGGTTCTCACTCATGACTTCATCAAGACAGTTGAGACGGATCTTCATAAAGTGCTTCCAGAAGTCTTGGATCTAGTCAAGATCAGAGGTGTTGGCGTTTAAATTCGCACCTCTGGTATGCGTATTTGAAACGGACAGCTATGCAGAGATAAACTGCTCTTCAAATTAGGAGGGGAAGCTCCCTCTTGCTGATGGTGTTTGAAAGAAAGTAAACTAAAACTAAGTTACCTATCTTTTTGATCAGCTTAGAGCACAAGGTTTATTAAACACAAACGCCGCAGCTGAGATTTTCTGATTTAAAGAACTTCAACTATGACTAACTTAAACTAGCAATTGCACCTTGGTGTGTAATGGGTACGCCGAAGAGGTGTGGGGGTTCAATTAGGAAAAAATTTGGTCTATTTTTGTTTGCATATATTTGTGTATTACATGAGGTCAATTGGTAGGCCAATGGAGAAGTGATAGCTTCAAGTGATCTAAACATAATTGAAAGAAAATCTATGAATCATGAAGATATTAATTAATTTAGGGATTTAATGGAGAGAGAGGAAGAGATAGCAATAGAAAGAGGGAGAGATAAAGGGGAGAAGAGGGAGAGAAAATTGGATTAAATCATTGACTTAATATGCATAGAGAAGTGAATACCAACATAAGCTCTAAAAAAAGAGAGAATTTTTTGTCTGTCCAAATGTCAAATAAAAGTTATAAGTGGAAAATAGTGTATATTTGGGTGGATTTAGTAAGAAGCTTGAGTCAATCCCCTAAAATAATCATATTTGAAGAAAAAAGGCTATGATCTAAAAGACTTAAAGAAGTAATGGATCCAATCCCAAGTAGGCTAGGTCCTAGTGCAAAATTAGAAAAGATGATTGAGAGTTTCCTATTATCCACAAAAAAGTGAGGACTTACAATTCCTAGGTGGATCAATCTTAGATCTAATGAAAAGATCCTAATACATAATATACTAAAAAATGAGCAAGCTTTGATTCAAGAATGGATGTCCAAACAATTTAAAATCTATGTTTCTATGAAGAGAGCTATGAAATATTTTATTATTAAGTTTTTGCACCATATCCATATATGAAGAGAGCTATGAATATGCTTTGTGAGCTTTTTAGTTACAAAATGGTAATTTTCAATCTTTCCACTAAAAGTTTATTGCACCTAACCCCCTTTTTCTTTTGAATTTCTAAAGAATAGAATCAACAAATATCTAAAAAGGATTCAAAATCAATTGTTACAAGCCCAATTTCGCTAGAAACTTCACAAACATATTCTTGGGATTCTTAATGTTTCTAATTTGTAGAGAGTACACTTGCCCAAGATAAGAGGACACCATAGTGGCGATCGACCAATGAATTTGACTCACCTATTCGATCAACTATCTACTGCATTATTGGGGTCTGAAAGTAATGATCCTAAAAATATTGCACCAACAACCAGTTAATGAGAATCAATGTATTAAAGTAGAAAGATTGGATGAAGTAGAATCACAAGCTGAGTTTTGTTCGTCCAAAAATGCTCCTTGGTAAAAAAACCAAGTTGATGTGTTGGAGAAACCATAGGGGATGTAAAGTGTTTACTCATCGAATGTGCAAAAGTTGTTGGTAATCATCAAGTGAAGGAAGGAGAGTTGATTATAGAGCTCAAATTGTACATCAACGGCTTAAAAGCAACAACAGGGGGTGGTTGACAGTCTGATCATTAGCAGTTTGAGCTTTCAGAGCTCAATTTGTCCATCAACGACTTAAAAGCAACAAGGGGTGGTTGACAATCTGATCATTAGCAGTCGTCGATTGCTTTCCCGTCTGGTTTTTTGTCTTTTAAATCGTAGAAATTAACGTCAACGTTTCTTTCTCTACCAGCATTGATTGCGGGTAGATTTCGTGTGATGGAACCTCTAGCGGATGGTAGATTTTGTGTGATGAAACCTCTAGCGGACGATAGGTTTCGTGTGATGGAACCTCTAGCAGTGCGATGGAAATGCTATCCACTACCATTTAAAAGCAATATATAGCAAATCTTATTGTACACACGTCTCCACTGGAATTTAGTAGATTATGAATTCTGATAACTGAGTGTATAATTTTATATTAGTGTTTGCTCTTGTAGTTAAGCTGAGAAAAGTATGGTTGCAGGGAGAATAACGATGGAAACATATGTAAACTGCAAATCATCACCGATTCTACAAACTGGGAGACCCATGCATCTTTTCTTCTTATTTCCATCACCAATTTCCTTCACTCTTTTATTCAAGTCTTTAATTGAAGCTTTTTTACGCTTATTTTGTTTGATAGCTCCACAGGGAAAATTTGTCTTCACACAGGAAATAAAATAGGGGTTTGCAAATTCGATTAGGTAAGGTTTTTTTTTTAACTAAGGAATATTTTTTTTGTTACAATATGGTTGTGGTAAAGGATTGTGGTTGGTTGGCAAGAGATTATCAAAGCTTGTTGAGACCTATCAAGTTCCTTTCGAATTTCATGCTCTACCCATATTTGGAGCAGATGTTTATACTGGTATGCTTGATCGTCAGCCTGGGGAAGCATTGGCTATAAACTTGATGAAGTTTACAACTTCATCATAAGCCCAATGAGAGTGTAAGCACAAGTAATCATCGTGACCGAATTTTAAGGATGGTCAAAGGTTTGGCTCCAAATGTGGTAACACTAGTGGTGCAGGAAGCAAATATTAATACTGCACCTTTCTTTCTTAGGTTCGTGGAAACCTTGAGTTATTATTCTTCTATTTTTGAATCTTTGGATGTAACTTTGCTAAGGGAAAGCAAAGATGATGTTAGTGTTGAGTTACACTGATCATTGCCTGTGAAGGTGTTGAACGGGTAGAATGGCATGAACTTTTGGGTAAGTGGAGATCCTTTTGCTCATGGCTAGATTTAAATCTTATCCTCTAAGTTCACATGTGAACTCTAGTGTAAAATATCTTTTAGGGTCTTGATCGTTGCTTCTGAATGGGAATATTTTGTGATATGTGTAACATGTTCTCTAATAGTGAGGACCATCATGATAGTGTTAGGCCGAAGCTTAATTGTTGCTTCTGCATGAGAGTATTTTGTGATATGTGTAACATGTTCTTTAATAGAGAGGACCATCATTTTAAATCTGATCTAGGCAAAACCCACTGAAAACTGTTCAGAAATTCACCTCATATTGCAGTGAAATTTTATAGTGTAGAGTAATCACTCTAATTGAAATCACAACTCCTCCTATCCCACAAGATCTTTTCCCTGTTTGTTTTGAATCATCTTTCAATCTGCCTTGATCTGCTTTCTGATATTTAAAAAATAACCCGAGGACTTAATTTATGGCCGAAACTTAGAATTTAGAATTGATATTGATGGTGTTACTTCCATGATGAAAGCATAATAGCTAAGCTAAACATCTTAGTCAAATTCTATATATGTTCTTGACACATTTTCTCAAACACATAACGTGCCTTGTGCACGCTTCCACATTTTGGATACAGATTTATCAGGGCATTTGCCACTGCAACAGCAGACGAAAATTCCCTTTCCATTATAATTTGATGGATGTCCGTACCCTCGTTGAAAGCTCCCATTTTGCCACAAGCTGGGAGAACGGTGGCAAAGGTCGTGGAGTTTGGCTTTACACCTGGCAATTATATTTGCTTAAAAGTTTCATATCCGGTAATCATTGCAATCCATGAAACCACATTTTTGTGAGCTATTATGTCGAACACTTTACATGCCTTGTGTATTTTGTAGAGGTTAGCATGTGGCAAGCTCTAAATTTCTGTCATTTATATGGGAGTGGATTTGTTTACCCAACGGCACAGGCAGCAGTCTTGAACAATTATTAAACAGTAGCAGGGGTGGATGCAGCTGTGGATGCATATAAAGGTTCAGAGCGAACAGTTCCAAATCCGGGCAATGAAGGCAAAGCCATTTGGGAGATAGACAAGGGCAGAGGCACTGAAGCCAGCAACAGAGTAGTCGAGAAGACGAGATCAACAACAAAGGGCTTTTCTTAGAAATGTAGGTCTGCAATAATTGAATATGAGTGGAAAAATCTTTTGATTGTACGATAATCGATGTCTTCTCTTCACCGTGTAGGAATTTAAGGCCTGTAATGCCTCTGCATAAATATTTAAAGCAAAAGCACCGAAAAAGTAGATTTTGTGGCAGGACAAAAAGATCTTTAGGGAATTTTTATAATGGAGAAAATCTCGAAGAGTGTGGAAAATATTGAGTAATGGAGGAGAAATTAGGGGAGGGGGAGTTTATGGCGAAGCTGTGCAATGGCTTTCGTCTGCTGGCCGATGCAAGAAAAGTAGAGTCTGAAGACGAATGACGCTCTTTTGAGAGTGGAGGCGATGACTAAAGCCTAATCTCAATGGCGACCAAACTGGAGGAGCGGTCACGATCATTTAGATCGTCTTGCACGCCTTCTCTCCGAATGCACACCGTCGATGACAAAATGAGCTCGGTGAAGCTCACATAGGGACAGTCGTAGAATGCAAGTTGTGTACGATGCAACAAAGAGAGTCAGAAAATTCTGTATGCGGTGGCATTAAAATAAAATAAAACGAGACAAAAAAGCAGCAGGGAAAAGTTAATGGCCGCGATCGCTTTGATCATCTCCAAAAAGCAATGAACCGTTGATTACACATTTTAGTTTGGACATGTTCATATAGGATACGCCTTCGGTGTAAACTAGAGACATTCCTAACTTCTCAAGTAATAGCAGAGCAAGAGAAATTAGAAATAAACAAGGTAGATTTTCTGACAAAGTACTTCAATAACCTCTCTCTCAACAAACACCTACACACTTCACTGTAAGTTGAAATCAAGATCATAAAAGCGGAACATAAATAACGGAAATATGAGATTTTGGACCAAGGCAAAGTGTTATCCCGGAATCTAGCAGCGCTCGTTCCACGGATAACCCCCCTACGAAACTTGTTCGTTTCCTAGGATTTGTGAAGTTCGAGTACGCATAATGAAGTGATTTTCAAGCCTCCTCGAAATGCGTTCCTAAGCCTCGAATAGTCAATTCGAGCATTCCCCCATGTTTGCCTCGCGAAGACCTTCGAAATGAGCTCCTTCGCGAAGTATCACTGTTCGTACTTAGCAAATTGTGAAAAATGCAGTTGCACTGAAAAAGTGCGCTCCTGCTCTCAAGCCAAATTTGGCTAAGTATGAAAAGTGCAGGGGCGCTAAATTTTAGCGCCCCTGCATGAAAGTGAACTTTCCAAAAAATGTAATAGCGCTGAATTTTAGCGCTATTACACTTTTTCCTGACACTTAAACTTTTTTGGCTCTGGCGCGTTTCTTCATGATTTTTGCATTTTTCGTCAATCGTGCCACTTTTCGTGCCTAAATTTATTGCTCGACTTGAGTTAAGTTTTCGATTTTCTCTTTCACTTAAAAGTGTTTTAATTCGCCATTTTCATTGTTATGATTTTTGTTCTTCCTCTCTTCATGTTGGGCGAGTTCTCTTCAAACTGCAAACACGTGTTTTAGAATTTCGCATTCTTCTCCAGCAATCTTTGCATTTTGTCTTGGTAAGTCGATTACCCTTGCTTTCTCTCCTTTTTCATTCGTTTTTGTATATGTTCTAAGTTTTTCATATGCGTTTTTATCTTCCTTTTGTTCTCTTCAAACTTTTTTCATCCTCCCACGTGTTTTTTTCTCTCCCTTCGCATTTTGGTCTTGCGTCTTCTTTACTTGAATCTTTTCCATGGCATTTATGCGTGGCTTTCTCTTCTTACTCTCGCCTTTCTTCTCTTACCCTCACGCAATGTAACTCTTGCGTTTCATTTTCAACACATTCCTCTTGCTTTTCATTCCGACGCTTTTATGCTAACGCCTTTCCTTGTCGCCCTCTCTATACGCTTTGGTGCGAACATTGAGAAATCTCTTAGAGGGTTTCTTTAGCTCTTGAATGCTTATACAATGGTGATGAAAAGAACTTAAATTATAATTCCATGCAAACATAACACTTTGCCAACCCCGAGCGCTGTTTTCATACACCTCTACATTTGTTTTGTCAAAATATGCCAAAGATGCTGAAGCGCCAAATTTTAGCGCCTTGACATATTGCACATGTCTATAAAATCTAACTCTGAGAAATGCAAGGGCGCTAAAATTTAGCACCCCTGCATCAAAACTGAAATCTCCAAAATGTAAGGGCGCTGAATTTTAGCGCCCTTACACTTTTTACAATATTTTTCCTGATAAGCTTCATTCCTGTCCATTTCACTCTTGAACCTTGTTCCTTCATTTTTGTGCATCGTTTTGTGTGCCATGTCATCCGTTCTACGCTTTCCCATCATCGTTGCTCGTTTCGCACATCCCCATGCTTCCTAACGACTAATGTTTGTTCTAGCTCAACACCTTGCAGTCTCTTTTCAAAGATCTCCAAAGTCAGAGTGATCAAAGTTTCGTCTTCTTCGAAAGCAAAAGGCAAAATGAAGTACAAATATCAAGGTGTCTATCCGCCGACCATAGTGGTCTCCAAGGTGGAAGAGATAAAAGATACAGAGGTTGGTCATCAGGACTTGGTTAATTTTGAAAAGCAAACAGAGACGAAGCCTCTCCTTGATCCGATGAGAGCGATTGTACACAGCAACCTTCACTTGGTAGCAATGTTCCCTACAGCTGCACATAATACAGAGTTTGTTCTTCAGGTGGCGTCTCACTACATCAGAGAAAGTAGAAGTGTGATCGATTCTTCCGGGCATGAGATTCTGAGACTCGACCCTGATTTCTTTGACATTGTTTTCAAGGTTCCTCATATGGAGAAATACATTGATATTTCTATACAAAAAGCACAAGAGGTTTTTGATGCCGATCCCAATAAGGCTAAAAACCTAATAAATACTCAATGGTTAAAGAAACCTAGGCAGTCTGTTTCTAGATGGCCGAAGGGACTCCTGCAAAGCAATTTCAAGGATGATGTCAAAGATATGATCACATTTCTAAGCAGAGTGAAAGGCTTGCCTGAATCATCCACTTTTCACGATTGGATGTATGAATACATTAGGATTATAAGAAGACAAAAGGTGCACATTGACTAGGGCAAACAGATCAGTGATGAGATACATGAACAGTTGATCAATGTTCCTTCCACATTGAAATTTTATATGACTTCTTACCTGATGTACGCGGCGGCTATGATGAGACAATTCCCAGGTTTATCTACAAAAGGGAATAGGATGATGGTACCTGTGTACAGATTTTTCTATCAATTGGAGCTGAAGGAAAGCTTTCATCACTTCAGACGAGTCACAGATGCTTTCTTCGCGCCTTTGCTTTTCAATTTTGATCCGTCTCTTGAAAGAAGGAGAGTATCTGATGAGGCTTATAAGGTGGTAAGTAAAGTTGGATGCCTATTTCTTCAATTCCCAACGTTTACTTATTTGAGAGTAGGGTGCTACACTGGTTGTCCCTACATGCTACCACGTTATCCTTCGGATAAGTGGGTTCTCATGGAAACATGCAGACAGTTGATGTCAGTGCAAAAAGAACGAAGAAACAACCACAAGCGTGGATTCAAGTTCCCACTGACCATTGGCTGATATACTATCCCTACTGCACAAAAGGCTAAGTCTGTTTATGCTGAAATGCAGATCATGACAATCAAGACCTATAAGTATAGGTTTGATTTTGATTACCGAGACGTCAGAAAAAGATTGCAAAAGGGTCATCATCACAAGTACCGTTTTGAAGACATCTGGGCTGATTGCAGAGATGAAGAGGCCATTCGCAAAATGGACTTTTGCAGGTTGACTGTTCAACAGATCAGAGACCTTGATATCGCTGACCTACCAGAGGATTTTGCAGATCCTGGTGATATCATGAATGCTGTCTATGATGAGCAAGGAATTGCTAAAAGACCGTTGCCTACAATTCAATGGTCTACAAAAGAAATTACCAGCATAAGAGAGAGGTTGAGGCCAATCCTAGCCAACACTTCAGAATGGTTACATAAACATGGTTATGAAATGAAAAGTTTCAGAACAGACTCGGAAGGAGAGGAATCCGAAGCAGAAGCTCGCCAACAACAAGAACTCCGCAACAAAAATAAATTAGCGGCTGTTCCCACTTCTTCACGAAGAGGTCCTAGGATCAAGTTCACTGTTGGCAAGAAAGATACTCAGTCCGTCCCAGAGACAAAAATCGCGGAATCTAATCCATCTCGCTCTAAGGGTAAAAGGTCTATTCCAGAGGAGGTAGATTCCGATGAAGAAGGAACTTCAAGTGATCAATCCGCTGAAGATGAAGATTCAATAGAAGCAAACTCCAATGCAGAAGAGGTTTCTAAAAGCGGGCAAGAGTCTGAAGAAGATTCTGAAGGTGATTTTGAAGGTGAACCAGAATCGGTGAGACAAGAGGGTGATCAACAGGAACCCAGGCATGATCAAGAAAGAACTACTTCTCCTCCTGAGAATGTAGTTGAGGAAATTCCCAGAACGTCATCGCCTGTGACTTCCAATGTTCCTCATACCCCTCCAAATTCAAGAACTCCTCCACCTTTTGTTCCCTCGTCACCTATTCCTACCACATGCATTCCTACAGTCGAGATATCCACTATCCCTGCAGCATCAACCCCGCTTGATACTCCCTCAGTGACAAGCATTCATATGGTTGATATACTGTCAAGTCCTCCATCGTCCATTCCTAGCCTGTCTTCACCAACGTATGATATCACTTCTGAAAATGAATTAAATCGTTTCATGAATGAGTCAATGCGTGATCAGCTCAATGTGCAAACTTCAGGAGCAATGATGACAGACACTTCTCCTATTGTCACGATACCCATGGTAACTTCAGACGTGACAATAACTTCAGAAGTAACGATGACGGCTGAATTGACAGTAAATCCAGAAGTTCACACTTCTTTTCTTCCCCCTTGGCTAATATCTCAAGTGTCGAAGCATAAAAAGCAAATGATTTCTCTGGAGGAGCTCGACCTCGAAGAGATAGTCCTTCCAAAGGCTAAAGGGAAGAAAAAGGCAAAGGTATACTCAAGGCTGAACGTTGATAAGTTTGGCCACAAGTATGCAGAGATTGGCATCCCACCACATGAAGAAGGTGATGTCAATATGGAAGACTACACGGTGACATAGGTCCAGCTTGGCAAGGTTACCAATGAAAGTGCAAAGGCCGATGCGCAAGTCACCTTGGATATCTTGGCTGGAAGACTGGATAAAGTAGAGCAAGCTCGCAATATGTACAAACAGAGGGCAGAGCATTATGCCACTGTTGTAAAGAGACTTGCAGGTTCTCCAAGTAATGCACAACCGCTAACAGTGGTAAGTATTGAAGACCCAGCTGTCAAGAAAGCTGAGAAGTTCGCCTCCAAAGGCAGAGTGTTGTATGATTTTGTTGAGAAGATCATTGAACACGGATCTCAGATTATAATTGTTGCGGACGAGAAAACTACTTTGTTGGCAAAGCTCACCATAGAGCTTGATAAAGAAAAAAGTGTACTTTCCTAGGAGCGCAGAGACATGGAGAAATGCCTGTTGTCATGGTCGGAGATGAAACAGGTAAAGCTCAGTAAATTGGTGGAGGTTGGGGTAATTCCTGACAAAGAAAAGTTCGTTGAGGTAAAAGAATCATTGAAACATAGAATCCAAGTAATTCAATCTCTTACTGAAGATCTCCACCAAGTACAGGAAAAAACAAAGGACATCGCGCTATTCTTGAAAAAGGTATCAAAGAGTTGCCTGGTCAACTCCTTGAGGAGAATCGTATCTTCCTGCCGGCCACAGAAATATCTCAGATCTTCAAAGAAGCCATCATGAAATTGATTGACAGTTCAGACTTTTCAGAAGCCTCACTGAACGTCATTTGTGATACAAGGCTCACATTGGATAACCTAAAACGCATCTTAACAGGTGCAAGAAGGTTCACTCATCTGCCATGAGATCGATCACGAGAATTCACACCATTGTGGATTACACCGTTGGTCCAGATGAGAAGTTTGTGCAAGAGACCAGGAGGAAATATGAAGACTTTCGCGCCCAAGGCAAAGAAACATGAAGCAGCCTCCTATTCTCCAGTGTTAGATATTTCCGGTGCATCCCTTTTATGCATTTTGTAAATATTTCCTGACATTTCAAATGTCTTTTTGTAAATTGTAATTACACCAAGTTCGAAGATGTAATCTTTTGAAAACAAATTACACTTTGACTTTGGTCAAAGTTAGGTGAGATCTCCTAAAATCGCTCACCTAACTTTCCTTGATTTCCTCAATTAGTTTCCTAATTTTGCTCATCCCTCTTTCTATATAATGTGAGGGATTTCTATTGTAAATTCATCCTTTAGTATTTTGCAACGAAGTGCTGCCCTTTTTGAAGCAAAATTGTGAAACTTTGTGTTCATGTTTTGTGAATGGAATTCGATCAATAAAGAAGAAGATTGCAAGCCACACTTTGCGTTGGATTCGATACTTTTATGAATTGATCTTATTTGGTGGTAATTAGCTGATGGACTCTGAAGGACTCTAAGTAGTTTATGTAAACTTTGTGTTGCATCTATTATTTAGATTTGCATTTGTGTTTTTTTTGTTTATCATTCGGTTGAATAATCTACAAGACTTTGTGCTTGTAATTGTTCATGCTCTTGGATACTTTTGTTGAATGATCTACAAGACTTTGCGCTTGTAATTGTTCATGCTGTTCGAGGAATTGCTGCGTCTAAGAAGACTTTGTGCTTCTAACGTGACAAACAATACATTTTCATAGATCCAACATTGATAAAGCTACGGAACGACTTTGTGCCTTCGTGAGCTTTCCCTTTTACTTTATCTGTTTATTGTTAATTACTTTTGGTATCTCTACGCTTTGCTTTGACAAGATAGAGGTATTGGTATTACTGCTAGTTGATCGTTTCAAGTTGTTAAGAATTGTGAACTTCCAACAGTGGAGCATTGTAAACATCTTCTCTGAAAAAAGAGAGAAGGATGAATGTAACACACCTCCCCCACTTCGTAAGTTTTGTGTACATTTTGTAATTATTTGTTTGTTTTACTATCGCTTCTGTTAGCAGTAAGAAGGGTGCCTCCCCTTTCCGAGAGGAGAGATTTACATCTAGCATAGCTGTGGCTGAAGTCCAAGTTGTGTAATCTATCGAAAAGCTAATTACATAATTTTCACCCAACACAAAGGAGGCTCATGATTTTATTACTCAAATCTCTGGAACAGAACTCCCTTCTAACATGCCTGCAACAAGAAGTTGCAGCTAAAGAGGCGTGCAATCTTGCTCTTACACACTAGAAAACAGCAATTACACTAACTCCTTGTTGGCTAAAGAGGCTCAACAATTTGCTTATCACAACACAATTTGAACAATACTTGAGTAACAAATAGAAGGCACAATAGGCTCAGCGTTTTGTTCTCACTAGCACGGTTAAAAAAACTAAATGAGCAAAGGCTCTTATTTATAGAGAAGCAGAAGAGTAGGGAACCCTAAAATCTCCTTGCTTTCACAATCTAGGGCTTGCTTAGCAAGCAAGCTTTATTACTAAATCTAGAAAGAAGATAACAACTAACAACTAAGAAAGCAAGAAAAGCGGGAAACGCCAACTATTACATTTATCTTCCTCTTGTTCAAAGAAAGGATAAGAATCGTTCCAAGAATAGAAAGAAAGCGGAAAGAAAGCTTCTAGATGAAAGCCGCTTTAAAACTCAATCATATCCGCTAAAAAGCAGGAAACTGGGTCCCGGTCAGGTGCATTGATACTGTCTAAGGCAATATTTTGATTCTCCAAGATCTCCTCGCCTTCTGTGATCAAACTTAGAGAATCCTTCACTTCTTTGGCTGCTTTATGAGTTATGTTCTTGAAAAACATCGCTGCCCGAAAAGATGACTCACTAATTGATAACTTGGCGGCTCTGCAACTTTATGCTTTTGACACTTCTCTTGATTTCCAACAGAAGAGTATTGCACAACTCTTTTTTGATACCTTTCATTTTACTCATATCACACCTCCTTATGTTCTTCAGCTGAGATGATGAAGTTTTGACATAGTGCTGATTTGGTCTTAAATTCGAGGGGTGTACTCCATATTGAAAACCTTGAAGAATGACTGTAAACTCACCTATGATCAGACAAGTTTTGAGCAACTTTCTATTTTTAGAATGCTGGCTTTTCATCTTCAAACGGACAAATTTTGGGGAATTTATCTGAGATATGGGTTTTCTTTAGAATTTCGTTGCAAGACAACCCAGATCGTCCATTTTTGAAAATCTTGAATTTTGACTGAAAAAGCAGCAAACCCTAATTTCTTCAATTTTTTCACCAAAAAAGCTGACACCTGGGTTTCATTCAGAATATGATTAGAAATGGACCCAGTTGATCAGATTTGAAAAACACTGATGGCTGATCGAAAAAACAGCCAACCCTAGAATTTGAAATTTTCTTGAAAAAGCTATGATATGGGTTTTCTTCAGAAGACTGATCTGAGAGGACCCAGATGGTTCAAAACTGCATGCACTGAGGATTTCATTGACATGCAAAATAAAAGCAGCTGCTGCAACTTGATGAAAGTTTCTTGAAAAATTCTTCAGAAGAATGAGAAGAAGAGACCCAGATGACTGAAAATTAAAATCTTTGACCTTCACCTTCAAAAGTTTGATCTTCTGGATGAAAAAGCATGAAAAAGCAAGATCTTATGTTGCTGGTCTGAAAATTATTTATAAAAATCAGCAACCTTGAGTTCTTGAATCTTGAAATAAATCCTCAAAGTTGCTGCTCCACTTCTCTTCTTTGGACGCCACCTGCAAAAATGATGAAAACTGAATGTAAGAGATGTCTTAAATAGATTTAGGGCTTGAAACAACTTTGCTTTCTTTTGCTTTAATCTTCAAACCCTAAAACCAGCCTATTCAATGAATTTGGACATTCATCTTTATCTTGCCATCTTTGAAGTTTTGAAAATTCTACTAAGACATTGAAAGTTGGGCGCCCTTCTTGGCTGCAGGCGCCAACCTTCTCCAGACTTAACCATTTTTTAGGAATTTTCAACTTTTCTTCCATTTTGACCCCTGGATTGACCTTGATCTTTGGCTTCCAGATTGATCCGATGAACGAGCTGGATGATTCATCGCATAGCCTAACTGATTCTACGAAGATTGTTCTGGAGGCACCTCTGGCAAAAAACTTCATTTTGACCATCAGATTCATGGGAGCCCATTTCCTCCAAGGGCTCCGAACTTTCACAGTGTTAGCCATTTTTTAATGATTTTCAATTCCTTCATTCCCTTTGATCTTCTGATGAAATCTCGATTCCGGGAGTTACGCTGATCTGATCGACTGACCGTCAACTCCATTGGATAGCTCGACTAAAACTAACGAAGTGATCTTAGAAGCCGTATCTGCAAATTCTAACATCTCAGGGCTCAAAATCTTGGGCGCCCTTTCTCTCTAGGGGCGCCCAACTTAAGCAGACTTAGCCATTTTTCACTTTCTTCATCCTTTCACTTCTACAGATGATCTCGGCTAATCTGGTGATCTGGAACTCGGATTGACTGACCGCTGGGCTTGTTGCGAAGCTGAGAGGATTTTGGAGGGGGTTCTCTGGGAGAGATTTTGGTCGAAAAGTGAAATTCAGGCCCTCATAAGTTTGGGCGCCCATCTTGACTAGGGGCGCCCACTTCCACCAGACTTAGTTTATTTTTTCATTTTCCTGTGTTTACTTCTAAATCTTCGTTCATAGCCTTCGTCGGACCCTCTGTTCGGTGCTTCAGATCTGGTGACTGCAACCTCCGATAGGCGTGCTGAGTATCTCGTTTGAAAGCTGGATCAACCGTGAAGAAATCATATTAGACACTCATCTGCAAATTCATCTGATAGACCCCCTGAAAACTTGGGCTCCCTCTTCTTCATCAGGGGCGCCCACTTTACTAACACTTAGTCAATTTTTGATAATTTTCAACTTTCCTCGTTCTAACCTTTGTGCAGATCTTCCCTATTCAGCGCTGAATTCTGGTTGACTGGACGATCCGTTGACTGCACCGTTGGATCCGTTGCGAAGCTGACAGAGAATCGAACAACTTTGACTCGAGGCATAAACCCTAATTTCATCTTCTGATGCCCTAAAAAGATGGGCACCCTTCTTCACCAGGGGCGCCCATAGTCACCAATGTTAGAAAATTTTCTTCTTTTTTCAATCTTCTCCGTTTTTCATGACTGCTCACCAACTCATCTTCTGTCGAATGCTTTAAATGTCGAATCTGACACCTGGCAGTCAACTGACCTCCATTGATGACCTCGGAGCTCCTATATGCTTCTGAAAAAGCAGAATAGACCCAATAGGGCAAAACTGATTATTTTGAGATTCTGACTGCACCAGCCTGATATGGACGTAATTTGAGCCAATCAAAATCAATTTGGACCCTGACGAACCAACTTTCTATTTTTAGAAAGTTTTGCCAGTATCCATTTCCAAAGAAACCCAGAAAACGTTACTAATTTTAGAAAATTTCTAAAAATAGCAATTTTCTTAAAATTTAGGGATGAAAAACTAAGATCTGGGTTTTGTGGATTAAGTTGCTCTGAGCAGACCCAGATCATCAGAATTTGAAAATTTTGTGTTTTAACCCCTCATGCAAGACGTGCACACCCAAATTTTGACCTTTTTGACTGATTTAATAAGACTTTTACTCATTTCTTCAAAATGTCTAAGTGTAACAAAAATTTTAATTTTTGGGGTACAACAAGAGGTTCGATTATCCAGAACATTCAGCAGTCCGGGTTGTTAGAGGCCACTTCTATACCTATCTCCGTTCACTGTATTGAGTTCGTAATGGCTTGTATTAAGCATTACAATTCTACTACTCGTGAGATAGTGTCAGTTGATGGACGAATTATTTGCAATCTCAAGCCTTTGGACATTGAAAGAAGTTTTGGCATACCTCAACACTCGAACAGTCTTGTTATTTCCATGGAGCAGTGTGAGCTGGCATTCAACGCTGATGTGGACAAGTGTCAGAATAATATGGCAGAAAGATGGTTAAAACAAGCAAAGAACAGATTGCCAAACATCGTGGGTCGTGGTGAGTACAAGGATGAATACGCGATTCTAATCACACTCTTGAGTCGTGTCTCAAGTTAGCCACATGCTAATGCTTTCCAGCCTTGGATGTATTACATCATTGGTCGCATCATATCTGGGCAGGAGCATTATGACTGGGCATCCTTCATCAGCGATATTATCCACGAGCAGATCACCGGTTTCTTGGTTGCTCATGAGTTTCACATGTGTTCTTATCTCGTGTACTTGATCGCCTATCAGGGTCAGTTCTGAGGACTAAACACCGTGGGCATTCTCAGTGTTCAAAAGGTCTATCAGTATTATCATCAACTTGAGTTCACTAAGGCTGAACGTCATTTCAAGCGTGTTCATGAGGCTTTCCTGACTTATACAGTGAGAAATTTGGACCGGGAATTGCACATTCGTATCTCGGCAGTTGCTAGGGCAGCGATGGATGGTTGGGTAGATTGGTTTATTCAGTTCCCGACATACACCTACATCTGAGTATACGGGTTTATAGGAAATCCAGCCATGCTTCCACGTTATCCTTCGGATAAGACAATTTTCATGGAGTTCCTGAGGCAATTGCATGATGTTCATCGTCTTTTGCGCCTCAAACACAAGCTATCTGCCAATTTTCCTTTTCAGTTCGGTATGTATTGGTGCAAGTCAGTTGTTGATGCTAAGACTGCAGGACAGGAGCTCGAGAGGTATCACCTCAAATATCTTGTTGAGGCTCGTGACTATGATCTTTCAGGTCATTACACAGCTCGCCTTGGTGGTCGCACATTTCATAAGCCTTCTATGGAGGACTATTGGGCTAATTGCGTAGATGACTTCGAGGTTTGCAGACGTAGCTATGGCCGCTTCTCTCTCTCACAAATTTTTGTTTTCTTGGCAAAAGATGTGGAAGGTTTATCAGATGATGAGGGAGAGGTTCTTCCTTAGTTCTTCAGAGAGCAGGTTGACACACAGTCGTTGCCAGCAGTTGATTGGTATGCCAAGGAGTACACAACAGTTAAGGAGAGGTCAAGTAGAGTTATTCAGAACAGTATACTTTACCTCGATAGCAAGAAGACCAGGAGGGTAAGTGTGCCCAGAGCAGAGCTGCCAGTGGTAGATCCTTCGCTACCTTCCTCGTCAAAACCTAAGCAAAAGAAGAGAAGTAATCCTCCCAAGAAGAATCAAGCGCCTAACAATTCAAAAGGTAAGGCGCCTGCCGTTAACACACACACACAGCCTGTTACTCAGCCTATTGCAGAGCCAGTTCAGACGACAGTTCACAGTTCACCAGTGCCTGAGGTTCAACTTCCAGTTCCTACAGCAGTTCCAGAGCAGTCACCAGTCCCAATTCATATCGAATTGGACTTGGACTCACCACCTCACAGTAGCTCTTCTGTATATTCACTCTCGTCACAGCCTCCTATTGCTAGTACAGACCCTTCCAGTAGTATTAGCCGAGACCAATCTTGGATTGAGGCTCAGCTGGGAAGGAAGAGGAGGCAGCCGTCCTATGTTCTTAATCATTCAGATTTTGACCAGGTTTACCAACATGCGCCAGACAAGAGGATCAAGAACATGGTCCACGTGAAGAGGAATACTGACATGGAGATCGTGGTTGAGACTGCTATACCTCCACAGGGGAAGAGCTTAGCTGAGTTAGAATCTCAGGATTTTGAGGTTATCACAGTCAACCTTGGTCGCAGCACACGCCAGACTCAGGTTGATCTTCTACAGGTTGCTACAAACAGTGCCAGAGATAGAATGATGAAAGACGAAGAAGATAAGGCATCCCTCAAGGCTGAAATCAGACAGCTTCGTCAGTATATTTCTAGCCTTGTACATAGGTCAGATACCACCGCCACACTCCCGCCGATGCTTGAGCCTCTAGCAGAACAAGGGCAACTTAATCACTTAGTTGCATATGGCAAGCGTTTGGAGGAATGGGAGGAGGAGTTCGTTGCTAGAGGCCGTTCTATGCTCACAGAGTTATATCAGTTGCGGTATAATGCACGAGAACTCCGTCTACGTCTCCAGGATGAGGAGCAAGACTTGGCGGTTTGTAGACCCCAGGATGAGATTATGATTGCTCACTTGAATATGGCATATGATGCAGTCACAGATGCAGAAGACAAAGAGGCTGTCTACTCTTGGAAAACACAGTTTGTTTTCAAGGCAAAGATAGAGGAGACTTTGGCGTCAGAGTTGGCTGAGAGTAGAGAGCACGTTACTAGTGCACTCCGGTTTGTGAGAACCTTAGTTTCTCGCTTACTGTGCCGATATCAGATTGAGGGTGGTGCCTACGTCGAGCTTACCGATGTTCAGTCAGAGCTCCAGGCACTCATTCATACCATTTTCAATGGGGAGACCGTTGGCTGTAAGATTAGTCAGTTTACTGTCATGTCAGCATTGTTTGACGAAGCAATGAGAAGCAGAGGAGAACTTCAGTCTCAGATCACAGCTGGTGAGGACATGCTGCATAGGCATAGCATACTTCGACAGAGCGTCATAGCTCCAGACAGTGATACAGTTACCGATCTCGTCGAGGGATTGGTTGCTCAAGATCGCGCTCAATAGACTTCAGTTCCTACCTCTCAGGATAGACATTACACACAGGAGTTAAACTTGACGTTACTTTCTCAAGTTAACTCGCTGTTTTGTTTCATGCATATCTATTCTGAGATTCGCCTTATTTACTTGGAGTTACATATTAGGGTTTACGTTAACTGATGGTAGTGTTCCAGTTAACATGCTTTCAATAAGGACCTGCATGCTTGCACAATTGCCCATTTTTAGATTAGATGTTTCGGTTAACTAATGGTAGTTTGCCAGTTAACTGTATAGTTTGCTTTATTAGGGCTTAGCAATAAATCTTGCATGCATTGCAAGACTGTAATTGACTCAAGGTGATTTTAGGGTTCCCTACACCTTTCGATGTCTATAAATAAGAGTTTTTGCTCATTTGTACATAACTTTTGCACAAGAGAGAAATATATGCTATGCCCACCTTGCCTTCAATATTGCTCGTTCTGTATCTGTTCATGCGTTTTTACTATTGTGATGAATTGTTATGCCACATAGGGTTTCATGCAATTATAATGGTGAATTCTTTCCTTAGATAAATCTGTTTTGTGTTCAATAAACTTGTTCAGATTGAGATGATAGTTGTGCCACCTTGCCTTCAAGTAGAGAATCTGTACTTGGTTATCGTTTGATGTGTGTGACTAATAAACCTATTCAGATTGAGCTGATAGTTGTGCCACCTTGCCTCCAAGCTGAGAATCTATATGCGGTTTATCGTGTGTTGTTGTTTCCAATAAGCTCATTCAGACAAGCAAATAGTTGTGCCACCTTGCCCCCACGTTGTGAGTCTGTACCAAGCTTATCGTCAAATAGTCAAACCTTGCTCCGTTTCCTCATGCTTTGTTTTCTTGAGGAAACTGGATAGATTTTAAGCACTTAGCCTAGTTGTAGTTAGTAGTTTGCGAAACCAGAAAATACTCAGTTGCAACGTATATAGTTTTCGAGAAAGCCTTGTACCTCTACAACTGAGACAAAAAGACAAGGGATAGTTTACATTACTTTTCTCTTTACAAGCATTTTTATTAAAGCACAAAGAGGGAGCTTCCCCTCCTAATTTGAAGAGCACTCATTGCGTAGTGTGCATAGCTGTCTGTACCAACTCTTACTCCAGAGGTGCTAGTTGTTACGCCAACACGATCTATGCTATGCTACTTCTAAGCTGTCTCTCTATTCTAATCTCTACTCTAATAATTACAAATGAGGATGGATGCCCCTTTTATAGTTGGCCAAGTCTAGCGGACGGCTCAGATTCAATTACAATGAAGGGCTTAGATCGAGCCAAATAAACCCAAACCCTAAAAACCGCTACCAAAAAGAGTGGGGCAATAAATGAGCCATTAATGTCTACCATCCTAGAAGATTCCTGTCTGGAAATGTGTTCACATTGTTTTTGTTCTTCTGACTACAAACTGGATGAGTTTGGTCACCACTGCTTCAATTTCCTGGACTGGTAGGGTAAGCACGTTTTTGATCTAACTTCAAGCATGCAACCTTTTAACTTGTTTGACGGTGATTTTCTCCTTCCTGTCACTGCATTGTGTGATGCTGGAGAACATCCTCCAGGTCATCAAAGGACTTTACATTTAAGCAAAAAATTTCTACTTTGTTCTTCAATCTATCATGATGTCAGTCTCCAACGCCTAGGCCTTCATCATTTCTTTCATCCCGATCTTGAAGGATTTTCCGGTCTTGAACTCGAACATTTCTTGTTTCGCCACTTGTGTTGGGCACATACTAGGTCTTGATGCTTAGCCATTTCCTGCAACTTTTCTTCTTTCGAGGTTCAAATGTACTCCTGGAGTAATTGCTCCATCTTCCTACGTCATCATTCCTTGCCTAGTTTTCCTATTTTTGAGGAGGTCATTGCTCATAGATGGAGGATTCAATGGCGGATTCTTTCTGGGTTTTCAGAGAGCTTCGCAGTGGTATGATCATCTCGGCATTCAGAGCACTTTTTGGAATTTACTATTTTTAGTAAATTCCATTTTTGGCAGCTTTCCAGTTGAGTTCAGCTCGGTTGACTTCCTGTTTCAGTTGGGTCAGATGGCTTGCTCAGTTTTGGCTTCAGGGCACATTCAGAAGGATAAGTTAAGTCATTTAATTAAAAAGGTCACGTTTAAATGTTATATTTTAACGTTGACCCCTTGGCTTAGACTTAATGACTTAATGTTGTTTTCAAAAAGTGGGTCCTTGAGGGTGGCACCCTCATTAAGAGATGATTTAATTATTTCCTAAGTCAAAGCAGGGTTATGAGGGGTGCATATTTCAAAGTATGATATTTATTTAAAATGTCAAATCTAAGCTTTGAAGAGAAAGTACGCCTTCTTGAGGAGATTAGGGGTTTTGACCTAAAAGCAGATTTTAGGGTTTCGTGAAGTCAAACGAAACTTATAAAAAGGAGTCTTGTGCATCATTTTGGGCATCTTTGGTCGACTATACTGTTATGCTGCCGGATTGGCTCTGGGACTGCTTCGAGGAATGAAGGCCTCCTAGCTTGGGCATCACTTCGTGTTTGCAAGACAACATCTAGTGGTGAATTTCAGTCTATTTGTGAGTGCATCTTAGTTCATACATTTTGTGTTCAGTTTTGCATTGTTAGATCTTATTTGGCATTTTAGAGTTTCAGCTTTTGCATCAATTAATACAGCAGATTCATGTTTGTAATCACGAGTCAAAAAATACAAAAAAAAGAGTTTTGGGTATTTGTCATTCCTCATTGTCTAGGAGAGGCGAACCTTTAGTTCAAATCTCAGATTTTTATGTTAAGTATTGGATTTTTAAGGAAGGGTCGAACTTTCCAGCAGGCCGTACCATTAGCATGTTGCATGATTTCCATGTAAATTAAATATTAGCTTTTCAAAGCTGTTTCTTGCATTCAGTCTAGGCGCCTCTTCATCATCAGCATTTTGCATCTAAGAATAGGCCATTTGGGTAAGCATCGAGGGAGTTATGAGCCACTTAGCAAATTCTTATGTTGCTGATTAAAAGATTTAAAAGTACAGATCTGTCAAAAACAGTATACAGAAATCTGCATCATTCTGATTTGTAATTGGCATTGTGGTTTCCTTTGAGCTTGTAGCAGAAATAATGTTGAGTACTCTATCTGGAAAGAGTTTAATATACTGACATTGCAGGCAATAGTTATTTATTGTAAACTGGCAGTAGTACTGACCAGAATCCTTTAATATTGCTTTGTCATTAATTGTAATTCACGTTCTTGCCTTCTATACTAGTGAATTAGTTTAACTCCGCCCTATGGTAGCTACTTCCCATTTTGGGTGAGCAAGCACATTCTGGGTGTTGAGTAGTTTCAGCTTTCAGCATTTTCATTTCAAGCTTTGCTTCCTGTAATCACTCCGTCATATGGTCGCCCCTCACTCCGCATTGGATTGGGTAGCACATACTTGACGTTGAGTTCCTTTCTGTATTTAGAGTAGAAGATCCTCTAACCAATGCTCGCCATCATCGGCGCCATTCTGGTTAGAGTTGCTTCCTTGCACGTTTTGGTTTATCCATCTAACCTTAACGGGTGCACTGTTTGTAATTGGTAATCTGTTAACTGAAAAACAAAAAAATTTGGCTCGGAATATTTCATTCTTGTTTCGCCACTTGTGTTGGGCACATACTAGGTCTCGACACTTAGCCATTTCCTACAACTTTTCTTCTTTCGAGGTTCAAATGTACTCCTGGAGTAATTGCTCCATCTTCCTAAGTCATCATTCCTTGCCCCAACGTTCTTTCTACAAAAAAACAAAAGAAGAGCATTAAATTTGGCATGTTGGTCCTTCATTCATACCCCCTAGAGATCATAAGCTATGCACCACCCTCTTAGACAAAGTACTCCAAAGTTAATCTGTTAATGGAGGAGATGAGGCGAACGCGGATGGGGACGGGGTGCTCTATAGTGATGGATCGGTGGACTGATTGTTGATGTGTTTTTCGTGACCGCACCAACGTAGAATAAAGTCGCCAACGGCTATCCTATCCTCTCTTGTCGAATTCATGTGTCTCCAAACGAAGGGGTTCATTTAATTTTTTTGAATTCTGAACCTTAGAAAAAATAATTTTCAACAAATTTAAACTCATTCTTTATTCCTGTGAAAATTTCTTTGCTTGGCCATGAGAAATTTATGAGGCCAGTACCTTCTGATTTATCATCAATTTCATCCCTGCCTCCGAAAATTTTATTTCTCCATCAAACTTAGGCCTCCCCTCCTTTGAAAATATTATACTTAAGAAAAACTATATTTTATCACCCCATCACTCAAGTCTAGGCACATTTAATAGGAAGCATTTTAGCAAAGAATTTCCAGCGCCTTGAAATATTCTTCATCATCCCCCACTCCTTAGGCGCATAAAGTGGGTCCAGCTTCAAATCCAAACACTCCTCATATATTTTTAACTTCTAGGCGCCTATAGAGGAGTCCACTTTTCAATTTCCCCCACTTAGAAACATTTCTAATGTCAAAAGGAAATCATCCTCACATATTCAAGGCGCATATGAGGCATTTAACTTCAAATTCCCACACCTAGATTCTCTTCCAACATCAAACTCACCTTGGGCGCCAACAAGGGGTCAAGCTTTAAATTTTAAACACTTGAAATATTCTACAGCTTGCAGTAAAGGGACCCACTTCCCATTTAGACGCCTTGTATTTTGTCATCATGCATGCATGTATTCCTGTCTTCAATTGGGCGTACTTTGTCCTTTTCCTCCTTGCATTGGATACCTTTTGTCTTTTGCATGGATTCAACGCCTTGATGCCTGGTCTTCACCTGCTATTTAATGCCTATGAATATTCTTCAAGTCCTCTTCCTCTTCTGGGCGCATTTGGGGTGTTGGACTTTCATTTTTAAGCACTTAGAGTATTTTTAATCACTTCTTCCATGATGGCGCAAATAACCATGTGAGCTTTCAATTTGTCAACACTTAGATAATTTTAAACTTCAAACCTCCAGCTTAAGGCGCATTTGAATGTGTGAGCTTTTAGCTTAAAAGCCTTAGAAATACTTTCACAGGTTTGGGCGCCTATAAGCTTCTCTAAGTCTAGGCGCATTTGATGGGGGGAACTTTCAGCCTTAATCTTTTAACGCCTTAGTCAAATTTTCACACTCCTCCTCCACCTTAAGGCGCAAATGTCACCCTCTACTTTAACTTTTAGGTGCATTTGAAGGGTCCTGTTTCAAATTTTGTATACTTAGAAAAAAATTTAATGCCATTTTCCCTCCAAGGGCGCATTTGACCCCTTGAGGTTTCATTTTCGATGACTTAGAAATTTTTTAAAGTCCACTCTCCAAGCTACAACTTCAAGGGCGCAATTGGAGGGGTATGCTTCAAATTTGATCGCTTAGAATATTTTCAAGGTCCTCTCCAAGTTTGGGGGCGCATTTAGGAGGGTGAACTTCCATTCTTCAAACACTTAGAAATTTTTCATCTGTCTCTGGCCTTTTAAAGCAAGCTTTGATGCTGGACTTGAAAATTTATCAGTTTTCTCGAATTTCATGCCCTTTTGCCAAATTTAGAGTGATTTTTTCCTGCTAACCCTAATTCGCCCTGACTTTCTATTTTTAGAAAGTTCCTTGAATTTCGTGCTCCGACTTGACTTTGACTCTGAAAGGCCTGATTTTCGCCCTGTTTTGAACTTTGTGGTGTGATTGTACTGTCGGGGCCTGATGCCTGTCTATACTTGCTATTTTTAGCAACCTGCTAAAAATAGCAACTGCTCAGAATGTCTTCAAATTTCATGTACCGATTGCCTGAAGTGTAACGACCATGGCTGGATGTTGCTTTTGCACGATTGTCGTGTTTTGCCCTTGAATTTAGGAAACCCTAATTCCTCTGTACCAACCTGCTAAAAATAGTAAGTGTCCGATTTTCCATCCTCTGCAACTCCGTTTGATCCGAAATTTGCGCCATAGGGTCTTCATCACTTGCTTGACCTGTACCCGTTGATGCTTTGCGCTAACCTGCTATTTATAGCATGTTTCTGGAGGTGGCTTACTATTTATAGTAACTGCTTGCTTCTGAAACTTCCACAACTCCGTTTGACTTGAAATTCGAATGACGCGCTCCTCACCACGTGACCTGCCCGTTGACTTCGGCGCCTGCTGCTGACTTTCTATTTATAGCCTGCGTCGAGAATGCCTTACTAAAAATAGTAAGGGCTCCGATTGCCTTCAAATTTGGCCAACAGACTCCTCGGAAGATGCTGATCATGGTGGATACTTCAGTTTTGGACATTTTGACGCCTAATTCCTCCTTTTTAGTCCTCAAGCTCGAAACCCTAATTTTCCTGCATGTTCCTCAAATGAGCTCTGTTTGACCTCGTTTCTGTTGTATTGCGATCAGTTCGTGATTCTGAAGTGCTGGGAGGCGGACGCCGGAATGCATCTGCTAAAAATAGTAAGTTCCCAAATGAGTGATTATCTCTGTTTGCATGTCACATCACTGCGAAGCTCTCAAAAACCCATAAAAGAATATGCCGACATGCAAAGAAAACCCTGACATGCAAACCCTAAAAATAGCCTCTGAAGGCTGAAATCTGAAAGTCGTTATCTCATTTTGCATGTCACACCATCGCGAAGGTCTCAGAAAACCCAAAGGAATCTCCAGACATGCGTTGAAAAACTCTGCATATAGGCCCTGAAATTGGCTCGGAAGCTGAACTGCTAAAAATAGTAAATTGTCTGTTTGCTCAAATTTAACCTGTGAGTAGCTTGATGGGCTCTGGACGCAGCGTGACTGTCGGATTCACAAAAATGCTGAAGGATTGCCTGTAATTGCACACTTACTAAAAATAGTAAGTACTCAGAATCTGATGAAATTTTAGTGAAAACCTGCTGGAAACATAACAACAATGTTAGTCTCAAATTTCAAGTTTATTACTTTGTTCGACCTCAAATTGGGAAGGAAGTTTAAAACCCTAATTTTATGGACTTAGCCAAAATCAATTCAAGCTCAAAGATGGGCACATCCCCAGAAAGACAGACGGCAGAAAAGAGAGACAACAACAAAACGACCGAAAAGCAAAGCCAAAACTAGGGGGTCCCCATTTGCAATGGGGCGATGTGTGAAAAAGGTCACAACACTGATGTTCGATGTCAACCACTCATCAATGTCATAGTGTTGTGACCTTTTTCACACATCGCCCCATTGCAAATGGTTACCCCTTAATTTTTGCTTCGTTTCAGTCTTTTGGGTTTGCTTCGTGTCGTTTTGTTGTTGTCTCTCTTGTTCTATCTGTCTTTCCAGGGATGTGCCCGTCTGATGTGAAATTTTGGCTAAGTCTAAGAATTAGGGTTTTGAGTCTTCTGGTCAGTTTGAAGCCAAATGGAGAAAGTTAGTTGAAATCTGAGCTCGGTAATACAGTCAGCATGCTTCTAGCAAGTTCTCAACTAAGTTTCATCGAATTCCAACAACTTACTAGTTTTAGTAAGTACCAATTCAGGGCATTCTCTCAACACTACTGAAGTTCTCTCAGTCACACTACATCCAGGACACATCAAGTTGCCCGTCTGCAAATTTTGAGCTGAAACGGACAACTGTCTATTTTTAGCACGTTCAACTTCTGGAGCTGATTTTAGGGTTTATATGCAAAGTTCTTCAATGCATGTCTGGAGATTCTTTATGGGTTTTCAGAAATCTACGTGATGATATAACATGCAAAATGAGGCGATGACTTTCAAAATTCAGCCTTCAGAGGCTATTTTGAGGGTTTGCATGTCAGAATTTTCTTTGCATGTTTAGACATTCCTTGTGGGTTTTTCGAGGGCTTCGCAACAGTGTAACATGCAAACTATTGTACCCAAACCAAATTTTTTGCTTCATCAAGGCATTTTGCATAAAATAGTCTAAACCTTGCTAAAATGATGTAAAATACAGTTTTGAGCAATATCAAGCATGGAGTTTTTGTCAATATTTTGTCAGTCAAAGTCAGTTTTATTGATCAGAAACTGAAGCAGAGACTCAGAATGGAGCTTTTCACAATTGAGGAGCATCTCACGAAAGCATTTCACGTTGCACACGGTCATTTCAGTGATCGAGATGATGATTTTAATGGTCAATTTTTTAAGATTTTTCAGGAGAAAAGTAAGAAAGCGCAACTATAACCCAGGGGCGCCCTTCTTTTTGAAGGTCAAGATCTTGTTGAAAATGCTCATACATACAGTCAATCTCTTCAGAATTGGTTTGGCTATCCGACGAGCTATCCAGCGAAGCATTCCGAGACCCGCAGTTCCGGCAAACAGTGTCAGAAGTTGAAATTCCCAAAGTTCCAGATATGAGAAATTGTCCTTTTTCAAGCAAAAGCGCAACTATAGCCTGAGGGCGCCCATCTTAAAGGGGGGGTAGATTCTGGTATTTCTGGTAGCTCATGCAGTCAATCTGTTCACGACTAGTCTACTTGTCCAATGAGATATCAAACGCAGTCATCCGAATCCCAGAACTCCGGCAGCCGTCGTCTGAAGATCAGCTTATAATGGAGTTTTCACGTTTTTGAGCTTCTCCATTGGTTCCCAGTGCAACTACAGCTCAAGGGCGCTGGTTAAAAGGACCCTTAAGATGCATGAATTTGCAGATGAGGTCTTCCTGACATCAGTACTACTCTAGCCTAGCTCCGCGATGCACCATCCAGCTTGTCGATCTGATGTTCCAGGTGATCGTGGCAGAGATTCTATCAAACACGTAATTTCACGGGCAGACCAACATAAGATTTTCATTGTATTTCTACAGTCCAGAGGCGCCTAGCCTTTAGGCATGTCAGATGAGGTCGTTCACGTGCAAAGTCTTCACGGCTTTTGAGCGTAATTACTTTATCTATTCAACGAGCCTAGCCGTTAGCGTTTGGGATTTGGCAGACGCTCGTACATGCGAGGTCTTTGGTGAAATGCTGAAAAGTGAAGACATCCGGAAAATGGCCAAGTCTGGAGCGGATATTTTTAATAAAATACGCACTAGCGTTTTTGAGGTCTTAGAAGCAGTGTTCTTGCTTCGTCATCTCTAAAGACTTCTCTTGTGGGCCTTTCTGGCTGTCCGTTAAAACAGATAGTGCCTGAATCGGATCATCCCAGCTCCAGATATCAGAGGTCGAAGTAGGGCATTTGGTTGGAAGTTTGACTTTCGTCAAAATGGTGTCAGTGCAACTGAGAGCCAGGGGCGCTTTTACTTTTGAGGCCCTTAACACAGCTTTCAGATGCCCTGCATATATCCGTTGGATGCAGAATGTCTTCAGGCATGCAGTGAGCTTCGTTTCCTGTCAACAGGGTTCACCGTTCTTCGTCAGCAGCCGTTTGAAGTGTCAGATGGCAGTTTTGGAAAATGGTTAAGTCTGGAACCCGTAAATGAATTTAATCAGGGGCGCTTAATTTTTCAAAGTGTTAAATGATGGATTTTGCAGTAGTGTCTCCCAGCAAACATTTCTTCCTTGTTCAGTAGGCTATCCGATGAATTCTTCAGCTCAGTCTCAGCATCACCCAGTCACTCAGAAATCAGTATTGAAATTGGCCAGCGGTGACTTTGCTGTCAGCTATAAAATAGGAAGTTAGTAAAAAGTGTGATAACTTGAGCAAATGGACGCCTATGAGCTCAAGAGTTGACTTTTTGGAATCGGTGAAGTCTAACAGTGAATCTCAAAGCTTCATTTCGAATTGTCAACTGAAGTTCAAAATATATATTTATTTATTTTTGCAATTTTAGCATTAAATGGCGATTTTCTATTTTTGGCGGCTTTTGCTATTTGCATAATGAATATTTTATTATTCAAACTTCCAGTCAGTGGCTGTTCAACTGAAAGGGGCCAATTAGAGATCTTCTATTTTTGTCAGGGTTTTGAATCTTGCAGTTGCTAAGTTAATGCAAATTTCTTCTTATTTAAAGCATGGCGCCTTCATCTATGATCCATCAAGCTTTGAGAAGTTCGTATTTTTCAAAGAGAAATTCGATTTTATTAAGAGAAATTCATATCTTCAGAGGAAATCGAATTCTATCAATCTTTAAAGGTGTATTTCTTTAAGGCAAATTTTATCAAGAGAAATTCATGGTTCTATCAATTTTCAAAGGCGTGCATCTTTAAGGGAATTCATTCATTCAATATAAATTCGCAATTCTTCAGTTTACAAAAGGCGAATTCTCAAACTCCATAAGTAATTCGTATTTTCTTCAAAGGCAAATTCGAATTTCTTCAGAACAAAGGCGCAAATTTCAAGGAAAATTCGTGGTTTTCAAGCAAAGGCGAATTCTTCCAATTCAAAGGCGAATTCCTCATCAATTTCCAAAGGCGATTTTATCTAACATATCTTTTTGCAGGTTAAAGTTCACAGTTATCAGCAATTTGAAGAGATCAAGGGCGATTTTCACAGGAAAAGAACATGCAAAAACGTCTTTTTCATCCTTAGATTTCAAATTTCTCTCAAATTGCAATTCGCATGTTCCTGAAATTGGCGAATTCTACAAGTACAAACATCTGGATCATTTCTATATAATTACCTCGAGTTGAAATCGTGCGTTTGATTTTTCAAGAATTTTTAACTTCAGAACATTCGTTCTCGAGTTACTAATTTTATCAACTAAAAAGTCTTTGTATGATCGAGTAGAAGTTGAATTTTCGCAAATCTAACGTTCTGGGTTGTCTTAGAATCTTTTTCTAGACAAAACCCATATCTCAGATTTTTCGCTGAAAATAATTCTTCGAAAGGCTATTTTTAACTCTCGCAGGCTATTTTATGCTTCCAGAAATCTTGTCAGAACATAGTCAAGTTCACAGTCAATAGGCGAATTTTTCAGAATGCAGTTTACTCAGCTCGAATACAGGACCAAAACAATCCTTACTCATGACTTCCTTAGGTTGGTTGAGACAGATCTTCACAAGGTGTTGCCAGAAGCAGTTCTTGATCCTGTTAAGATCAGAGCTTCAATCATTCAAAATATTGAGCAGTCTGGCTTACTAGAGGCCGCTTCCATACCTATCTCCGTTCATTGTGTTGAATTCGTGATGGCTTGTATTAAGCATTACAATTCTACTACTCGTGAGATAGTGTCAATTGACGGACGAGTCATTTGCAGTCTCAAGCCTCTAGACATCAAAAGGAGTTTTGGCATTCCTCAACACCCTAACAACTTAGTTATTTCTATGGAGCAGTGTGAGCAGGCATTTTGATAACGTGTGGACAAGATGTCGAGAGAAGAAGATGGCGAA